>JAGVSM010000902.1:0-64205 GCA_022494885.1 Micrasema longulum | reverse complement strand
ATGGTAGTACACACATTTGTGAGCAAACTTTCAATAAAATTCTGAATTACCGAAAAAACAAACACGGTTCTCGGTTGTTAGATTCACATTTAGACGCAATACTACGCGTCTCTAATTCAAAATGCAAGATACTGTTTTAAACAATTGCAATCAAATGCAGCCTGTTTATTCTAATGTCGTAAAAAAACATGTAATTGGCGTTTTACAGAAGAATTTTTTTTTTGGGAAATAAATCATTGCGTTCTTATGATTTACCCAAATATTTCAATTTCGGAGACCATTTTTAATGAGTTGTAAATATCTCACTATTAGTAAATGGGTATCAAGTTAGGGTAGGATGGAGTTCGAACCTCGGACCGTTCAATCCATTAGTCCGTGACACTAGCCACGGGACCACAAACCAATTTGTACACAAATATTGTAGGTACACTGTAATGACACATGGCCCATCTGCGACCCGCAGTCATCACCACGTAAAATATTTGGTCCTTTTACAATAAACGGTTGCCGACCCACGGTCTACGAGAACCACTGAATATAGCTAAAAGTAATTGAGGTCTACCTATTATAATATATTTTTAATTTTTTGGATATATTTTTTACATTCAGTATAACGTTCCCTCGCTGGGTGTCCCGTGCCGAGGGAAACATTTTACATTATTTTAAAACATGCCCGTTCATATTAAACATAATAAAATCATACAAAAATCACTCATATCACACGCAACCCACCTCCATTTATAATGACAATTCGTAAATTACTGTAAAATGTAGATACGAACAAAATTCACTTCGGATGTTATTTTGAGCCTACCATACAGACATAATCACAGATATGGAAGCCTATATAAATATTTTCTTAAATTGGATTTCTTTGTGTACAAAGCCATATAAAGAACATAAAATGTATGGGTGTGTTATCGTAATTCCTATTTGCGATTAAGTTCTATGTATGTATGTGCGCAGATATCGCAAAGACAAATACAAGAAAATTAAATCATTAAAAAAACTTAATTTTATTGATTGAATCGGAATAATTATTATAATATAAAAACTTTATTATTAGTGTTATACATATAAGTTTATTATATTTAAAAACACACCTATAGTTTCAAAACCGCCCTCCTCCCATCGATGGGTGATACAACTTTTTAATATATCATAACTCTCTACCGTGGTTCGTATCCTTATGAAATTTAAACATTAACATATTATAACAGAGATAAAGAACATTTAAGAGAAGGTAATATATAAGTCTAGGCATCTACAGGGCTTATGACCTGTCATTGGCTGGTTTAAGTGGCCACTTTACACACTATGTAAATTAAAATATGTTTCAAACGCTGTAGGCTGTTAGGTAAATTGACAAATAAATAAATGAGTACGTCGAAAAACAGCCTTGTTTGTCTAATGAATTGCACTCTGGATAACAATATAAATATATATTAAACAGTATAATGATTAGGTACATGTTTCTGTTATCTTCGTTAAATCGTGACACAGTACTATCAATTTATCGTGTGGCAATTTGATTGGTGCGCTAATGAATGCACGGGAGGGATGCACTATGTCAACCGTGTTCCGATATCCGCTTCGATGGTGCATTTTGATTAACTTGTAACTTGTAACTAGATGGTACTTCGAAGCTGAGAGAGGAGAGAGAGAGCGAGATAAATAACAAAGTACCAAAGTGAGCGTGTGCCTAAATAAATACATTAAAACTCATATAATTATTGTTTTGCCCTTGTTTGTCTTTGCTAAATAGTTTTATGTTATTTTTGTTCAGTTTCTTGCATTTATGTTTCTTCATGTAACTGTTGTATTTGACTTAGGCCGTATATATAATAAATAAATAATTATAATGTACAGTGCCCTCTTGACGAATTAGAGCCACTCATTATATATCTTATTGCTCTGAAATCCCGTGGATTTATTTATTTACACACATCAGGTTATTGTATATTTTTTAAGACAATAAGTCCCAACCCCATGGGACTAAAAGTCCTGTGTTGAGATGGGACGAGCAATTATATGACACAGACACATGAGTATATCACCACAAATATAGGATTAGAAACATTAAAAATATTTAAAAAACATATATATATAAATATCACATCAATATGGTAAACAGTAAACTCAAGCATTTGGAAAATCATCAAGGAGTTTCCCACTTAAATCCCTCCCACTAAGGAAAACCCAGTCCTTAACGCCTTTCTTGAAAATAATTTTTGTCCTTGAGAGCTTAATATTTATATATTTATGACTTTTTATTATAAACAATTAGTTCTGTGTTAATGGTTTTATTAGTGTATAAAACATGACGATTATTTATGAATTTTTATTATTATACACCCCTTTTCTGAGAAAGCTGGCTAATTATCACGGGTAATGAGTAGGTGAAAGTCCAAAAATAAATCATATATCATTTCTCAGTGAAAGTTCAGTTTAGAAATAAAATATTTTAATTATTAAAGCTTTTTTTATGACATAATGGGTAAACGACAGACATTTCTGAGGAAAAATCCTAGTATCATAGCGCTTCTGAAGTTAGGAATACTATTTGATATAGAAATACCTAAAAAAAAAACACGTTTCTTGTCAAACGGTGAACGAATTTTCACAGAAAGCTGTCGCTGCCAGCAGTTGACGAAAAAACTGTCGTGGGATTTGAAAACTAACACCCAGGACAAATAAAAAAAACATTCAATGCGCCATAGAAAACCGTGGTGTAACAGCAATAGTTTAAAAATTACATTTGAAAGAAGAGGCTATGAATATATCGGTGGCAATACTAAAGCTATTTCTTAACTAAGCAAATTAGAAACGCAGGCGCCCTTTAAAGTTCCAAAACTGAAACCACTAATGAAAATGAATAGATTAAAATGCGCCGGGCTAGATCAAAATTACTCGGTAGTTTGTTGTAAAAAAAGAAATTATTTAAATTTTATTTTCAAAACATCATTTTACTTAATGAAATGACAGATTTAAAATAACCTTAAATTTTCATTATTTTTCAGGTGGTGTAATAATATGTCGTCGTTGTGCAGGCAATGTTTGTTAATTGATTTTTCTTTTTTAAAAGTATCATATTGTAAATTTCTCACAATTTTGTTTCAACAAAATAAGTATATATATTTTTTTCTCATTAAAATGACGTATTTTTCCTTTTTAATATTAATAAAAAAAATATCACCAAAAATTACCAAAAATACAACGTTTAAATTATCTCTTTTAATTGTTTAAAAAATGTCACGGCAGCTATTGCCGGCGCAACGATGATGTGTCAGTTGTTAGTTAGAAACAGTAACAGAGAGCCGCCAATTTGTCAGGAAAACACCAAACAAATACTGCAATTAGGCATGTTTCGTAAAAGCTATTAAATAACCCCACGCAACAATGATATGGTCATGTATTATGAACAATTTACATGGGACGATATTTTTCGTAAGAAGAAACAATGACCTAAACTTCTTACAACAAGTCCTAAAAAATATTTTATTGCCCTTTTACCATACCTCACTGCGGGCACTGCAGATTAAACAAAAACCTCGCTAGAATAAACCTTTCCGAAACTTCTAGATGAAGGTTCTGCAGTGCAGATGAGGAAACACCTATACACATTATATGTGAATGTGATGCTTTACATCGCAAAATGAGCCTCATCCTCGGGGGACCGCTGGTTAAACCTGAGGATATTAAAGAGCTCGCCCCCTACCTAATAGCCCGGTACTTTACGGATATAGGCTTGGAGGGGGAGGTTTAGCAAAATGTAAACTCTCGCCTTCTGCCAGGCTCTTTATATACCTGGGCTTGGAGGGCGAGAATTATTCACGGGGACCCGTCACAATAGATCTTCACAGGTCGCAGTGACGTCAGGAGCTTTACTAGCACTGACCCCCACCTCTAAGAATACCCTCGATATAACATAAGGTCCATACACCTTCATGCAGGGGCAACTTACCACCGGGCAATATGAAAATACCTTAATGGCTAACAGGAATACGTTCTTGTTCCCCTGGTCTGGAAACTCTCCAGATATTAATCCCGTTAGAAAACGTACGAGGTGTGTCGAAAACTCATTTCCAAATTTAAAAAGAAAACTATCATAAAAAAAACATATTTTTTCCGGAAAAAGAAGAAATAAAACATTTCAAGGGTGCGATTCTTAACGCTCTAGTGGGTGTAGAGAACGCTTTATTAGCGCGTTATTAGTATGTAAATTAAATGCAAGCAAAGCGTTCTCTTGTCTCGCGATAGCGTTCAGAATCCCAGCCCTGAGTGGTGCGTTTTTTAAAAAAAGGTTTCCCGATTCGATTGTTATATCACGATATTAAAAAAAATTATGTACTATTTATTTGTTGCGAATACTAGGCACTATCCGTACTAATATTATAAATGCTTTGTTGTTTTTGTTTGTAATATATAAACAACTAGCGGACCCGACAGACGCTGTCCTGCCTGCTATTAGCTTGGAAATACTTTTCATTAATAAGTAGGTACCTAGGTATTTATTTATTTATTTGACACTTTATATACATATACAATATATATAGGTACATATAAGGGCGAGCATATTGCCTTAAGGCCATTTCTTCCTGCCTACCTAAACCGTTCAGTTATTTGTTTGTGATTAAATTTCAAAACTAAAAAATGTTAATATTCAAACATTGAATTTAAGTAGGTACCTAGGTACTTGTTTATGGTTGAATTCCAAAAAATAAAATAAATATTTTTTCAAATATGGCATTCTTTTTGCAAACGTCAAACTCCGGTCATCTCACGAACAAAGGGGTGTATTTATGTGGGAATCCGATTTTTAAAAATGTATTGAATTTAATATTATTTTAGTATTAACAAAAATCCAACAAAAATAAATAAATGGGTAGAAATAATAAGGAATTTAAGGAAAGGATCTGATTGAGATTCACAAAAAACAAATGCGGTTTGTTCCAAATCAATTCCAAAACAAACTTTTTTATACACAAAAGAACAACATCTTTCTATTTTTTGCAAACGCATTCTCCTCAAATGCAACCCTGGTAGATTGATGAATAAAACATTTACGCTCCTAACTTATTTTTTACATGTTAGATTGAAGATTTTAATACCTACGAACACGCACAGCGCAAAGATCTATATTTCTCTGAAAACCGCACGTAAATCGGTTTAGCCGTTTAGGAGGAGTTCGGTGACATCACACGTACATAGGAATTATATATTTAAAGAGGAGAAACATTATTCGAAAATGAGTTGGCGGTAAGGGGGGTTGTCAAAAATAATCAATTTAAAATTAGTTCAAGTTTCTAAAATTGACTTGCTATAGTTAGTTAGTTTGATTTGCTTTTCGTTTTGGTATTGTAAAAGGATTTTTAATTTGTTAACAGAATAACGATACTTCATCGCCATAGACTAACAGATCGTCGTATTTTTTTCATAGCAATAGTTAGAAGACCGGCAATCCATACAACTTACTTTCTATCCCGAAAATAACATATCATTCTAACGGATAAAATTCTTTTTGCGAAACGAGAAAATGAATTAATTTATCCGTCATACCACGCGAGCGAAGCCGCGGGTAAAAACTATCGAGTATTTCATACTCGAAAACGGTATTGTTATGACTTTTAAATTCCGGGGTATAGCTGACTTCTGAATTTCTTTTCTACCGCAGCAGGCGAAGGTCTAGGCCTGATGGCAGTAGTGATATAATAAAACAATAATTGTGTTCGCAACATTCAAGCTTCAGAGAAATCTAATCGACTCATGATTTGTGATCTTCCAGGGAATCGAACTTGAAATCCCTTAGAGAAAAGCCACTGTGTTGCCGCCAATAACATTAATTAAGTTGCAATATATAAATAGAGTAAATATCTCTTTATTGCGAAAAAGCTGAAATGAATTGTGAATAGTTTATTTCTATTTGTCCCAAATAAATAATCAAATAGTATTTTTTAAATATTTCGGATTTTAATATCTACGACAGCCATATTTATTTATTTATTTACATACATAAGTTTATTGTACATTATTTGAGACATAAGTCCCAACTCCGTGGGACTAAAAGTCCTGTGTTGAGATGGGACGAGCAATTAGTTGACTTAGATACATGAGTATATCACCACAAATATAGAATCAGAAACCTAAAAAACAATTTTTAAAAATAAAAATAACATATATATGGCACATCAATATGGTAAACAGTAAACTCAAATATTCGAAAAATTATCAAGGAGTTTACTACTCAAATCACTCCCACTAAGGAAAATCCATTTCGTAACTCCTTGATTTTTTTTTGTATTATATCGAATTTCGAAATCGAATTATGGCCAATGATTTATCACGAAAGCAGGGATCTTTGTTTACATTTAAAATCTGAGTTAGATTTATTTATACACGGGATACCCTCTAGTGAGGACACAAATTATTTTGTATTTTATAAATTATAATAATATTAATAATATACTGAAATATAATCTCGTAACAATTACGTCGACTGACTTTTCCCGATGAGTGCTGATTAATTCAAGATAAAAATGATTCATTTAAAGGCAAGAGAATATTTTCATATTTTTTTGGTTAGAAATCTTTAATGAACATATTTGCGTTGTGCATTTGTTTATTAGTCTATAAAGTATTCGAAAATCTTTAAGAGAAGAATATAATTAGCATTTGATGAATATTATTATTAGTTTAATTCACTAAGTGCTATTTTTACGCCGCGTTGTAGCGCTCTGCGTTTTTTTTTTAATATTAAAATTTATAATGTTAGAAATTTCGAGTTGGTTTTATGCGATGGATCATTCAAGCACTTATTTTAATATTAATAATTCATGAAATTCTCATTACTCGTACGAAACGATTCATTTTTATACTGATTATGTGTTTTATGTTATCATTTAATAAATATTGTTTGTCTTCAGACTGCTGTATCACTGGGTTATAGTAAAAAACATTAACTAGCTTTATTAGTAATAAATCTTTATCTATCAAAATATGCACTGTGATACATACAAAATAAGAAAACAAGTTATACATGGGTTAAATGGCAGACTTATTGCCACTAGCAATCTCTTACAGTCCAACAAAATACATAATTCATAAAAAAAAACAACTTTGTTCTTAACAACTTTTTTTTAACCACTTTTTTTTCTACCGACCGGTTTTAAAGCTACACAAGCTTCTTTATCAAGGTATAATTAACTTACGAATTCTATCCTATTTTTACTATAGAAAATAAAAAACGAGCGATACTTTAATCCACAAATTTGGATTATCCGGTGACCGGTTTCATCGCTTTCGCGACATCTTCGAGACTGGTCAAAATGTCGCGAAAAACCGCTTTATGGATATTCCAAATTTGTGGGTTGAAGTATCACTCGTCTTTTATTTTTTATAATATATTACAATGAACTTCTATCAAGAATTTTCACTTACAAACTTAAATGTTCTATGCTATTTTATTTGAACAATGTTTACTAAAAATTACGTCGAACCTATGTTGACTTTTTCCCCAACCTTTTACAAAAAAGTTAAAAATGTGACGGTGAATATGCTTAAATAGGTGCGAAGGTTTTCACGGTCACTGTTATCAATATTATGTATCTTTTTTGGGTGATACCGTGTATGTTGGATTTGATCCGACGTTCGGCTACCATTGCAGGAGCCATCTTCAGGGAAAACTGTGTGTTTTATAAAGAAATGTATGTGTTCATGTACTAGTAATTTGTACCGTGTCACAGTCAGCAGTAGGCACATTTCTAGTTTTGTAGGAAAGAATAATTATGTTTATGTACTAGTAATTTGTACTGTGTCGCAGCCGGCAGTAGGCACATTTCTAGTTTTGTAGGAAAGAATAATTATGTTTATGTACTAGTAATTTGTAGTGTGTCGCAGCCGGCAGTAGGCACATATCTATTCGTTTTTGTCATATGTAGTGCTGGGAACAAATGACACGGTACAAATTACTAGTACATAAACACATACATTTCTTTATAAAACACACAGTTTTCCCTGAAGATGGCTCCTGCAATGGTAGCCGAAACGTCGGATCAAATCCAACATACACGGTATTACCCAAAAAAGATACATAATATGTGAATATGCTTGTTCGAAAAACTACCTCTGTTTTGATTGAACTTTAGACATGATTTTAGGTCTTTGTGGAAGGTTTCGGTGCAAAGTTATTTTTAATTTATAATATGAATGCATACAGATGGATTTGTGTTATGCTTTAGAAATTTTAGTCACTAACCTTTTTTTCTACCTTTGATAGTCATTAATTTCTCAATTCGTAGTCTCCCAGTTTAAGCTATTATCTATACACATGTGTTTCTGGAACATTCGTCAGTTATTAATTGTTTCCGCTGTGCCTGTCCATTGAAATGGTTGTGATCAGAACTACTACAAGATAATTCTATCACCGCTTGGGAAGCTCGATACGTTTCTATACCACTGGAATACTAGAGCTACGAATAGTTTCACTAATTCGATTTGCAGTACTAGCTATTTCATTTGCAGATTGAGATCGAAACTAGGGTTAGTTTTAAAATTCAGTATTTGGCAAATGCCATCAATAAGATAAAAAAATAATTTATAAAGCTTTTTGATTATCTTGGATTGCATGAATACAATCATCGTCATATATGTATATATACAAGTGTAAAAGCCCTTTGGGCGTTATAGCAAATAAATAAATTATGACTAATTAAAAATTATTATGTTAAAAAGTCTCCAAATTAGTACATTTTTTTGATTTTATTTTAATAATTAATTATTATATGTACCAAAAAAAATAAATATATTATTTTCATGTCCCGACTTGCTAGATACGTCTATGTTAGGTCGGGACTATATATACCAATATTCAGGCAGTATACATAGATACATTCATGTAGTATTATTATACTGACATACACACACAAATTAACATACCTATACTTTATTAAAAATAAAAATACAGGTGAACAAATGAATTCAAAAACAGGTGAACAATGGTTCAGAAATTTTCAGATCTATAAATCAATAGTTTGGTGTTTAATACTTTAAATTTAGTGAATCAACATTTTTCCAATATAACACATAATTTAATAATACATTATTTTCTAAACAAAATAACACTTAATTTTATGATTCAATTCTTAAGTATTATGGTTTAATCATAATCAATATATTTTTTGTTAAGTATTGCAAATTTAGTCACTTCTCGCATCTGATATATCCAATTACTCATGAGCATTTTATATTCAAAACATTTTCTCTAACCTTTATTTCACGGTCTATCATATTGTGTTATCTTTGTGATTTAATATTTTTTTCCAATAATAAAATCACTATGACCATAACTGTTCAAATAAAAATTATGTTACACAATCTCACTTTACGCTGAACCCTTTTTCAGTTTATGTTTTTTACATATCTGTTTTACGTATTAGTATTAAAATAATCTAATAAAAAACCTTTTAAACGGAAAAATTCACTAAGCAAACCATGAACACGTTTAGTCTCAGTATGAATTGAAATTTTCATGTGCTCCCGAATTCAATTTCCATTAATGTTATAATTCACTGCAATATTTCCTAGTATCTGAAGCATTTTTGATCATTTTGCCTTCACATAACAATTGGTTTTTAATACAGTACCTATAATATGTACCATTTGATGCAATTAGGGTTATTATTATTTTTTTAAATCAACCTAATTTATTACAATATTTGAGTTTGTCCAAATGTTTGTTGACAAAAGACTGGATTTCACCCCGTCGGGAGTCATTAAGATTGACAAATTACAACAGGGATGGAGAATACCTATGTTTGAACATCACAACAAAATGGTGAATGTTACACAGTGTGTAAAGTGGCCACTTAAACCAGACAATGACAGGCCATAAGCCCTGTATATTCCTAGACTTCCATATTCCCTTTTCTAAAGTATTCTCCATCCCTGTTGTAATTTGTCAACCTAATTTAATTTTATTTGTTTATTTATTGAGAAAATAGATAGTGAAAAATAAAATTTCACTGAAATTATTGAAAGAATGAAGAAAAATGTTTGGTTTTGAAAGAAGTTCGTTTTAAATGTACGATGAGATAATATCAAATACACTTAGTTGTTAGGTACTTTTTCCACTCTCGCTCTCAGCCTTTCAATTGTACTAATTGGCAGATAGTAGATACTAGGCACTAGACTATCACACGATGATCGCTTTAATTCATTTCAAAAGCGAGTGGGAGACAGTTGAACTTTTAATAACCATATTTTAGCGATTTATCATTGGGAACGTCTTTTTAAAACGTACGCCCTTCTACGTTTTTATATGTTTCAGGAATTTTTTGAAAATGTTTAAAATTACGACGTACTCGATGTCCAGTTCAGAGATTAAACAATAATTAAAACATATGAGTACAGAGTTCGGTTTGTGGAACATAACACATAAATTTATTTTGAAATACGACTTAGCGAATATCTCGCTAAGCGGTTTTTCACATAAAAGTTATGATATTGCCGTACCACAGGCGTATCCCGTACTAAATTTCCCAAACGTGTAGATCGCATTTTCACCAGCGATAATTATTCTAAATAATCTTGTGCTTTATAAAAAAAAATATATTCATAATATATTATTATGCTCCATTGCGCTGCATATATTTTTATTTTATTATATATTTATTTTGGGAAAATATTGCAGGAGACTGCTGCGAGGCAGCATATTTTTTTTTTGTAATTCAGAATATGGTTGATACACACAGTGCTGCGTGTTGTCCAGGTGGTCATATAATTATTGTTTTTCTATTTTTAAAATATATATTATGTACGCTTCCACTTTCATTTATAATGTATCCCAATTCAACATTGGGCTTTCGGTCTCACGGAGTTTAGAAAACGTTATTATTTTATGTAATAATTGTACTTTTTTAATAAATAAATAAAAATAAAATAAACAAAATAAATAACACGTTTCCTAAGGTAAGACTAAATGGAATTTAAAACAACCGGCTGTACATAGACTTAAAAGCGTTGAATGAATTGTTTAAAAGTCTCAGGAATGCTAATAACTTTTCTATATTTAAAAAAATATTCGATTAAAAATATCGGGCTGTGGTCCTGCGGCTAGTGTCTCGGACTCACGGACCAAAGGTCTGTTGTTCGAATCCTACTCTACCCCAATTCGATTCCCATTTTTTAATAGTGAGTTATTTACAACTCGTTGAAAACGGCCCTCAAAATGAAATATTTGGGCATATCGTAAGAACGCAAATATTTCTTTTTCTTTAAAAAAAAAAATAGGTAAAAAAATTAGTTAATAATTTTACCAACAATATATTGAGTTTGTTCAATTTTTTCTCGGGAGCTTTTGATATTAACATATTACAACAGAGATGAAGAACATTTTAGAGAAGGTAATATAGTCATAAGCCCTGTAGATGCCTAGACTTCTATATTACCTTCTCCAAAATGTTCTTTATCTCTGTTGTAATATTACAAAACAATGCCAAAGTTTGGTTTCAGTTGAAGATGATTTCCATCACGCATCGCAGCAACAAACTTCCTGGCATATTTACTTTTTACCCACCCAAGGAAGGAGGCGACTGTGGAGATGATACTTTTCACGTTTCTGCTACGGAATTCTCAATTCCCAGTTTTGAGAGATATCTAGTGCGAGGTAATCAGACCGTGGCGAGTATCTGTCCTATTCCGTGCATCTGGCAGTATTTTCTCTGTCTGTAATGCAGTTAGGTGGCGCGGAATGCGACGCGCACTAAGCTCGCGTGCAATAACCATCCACGGTCATTACCTGGGTATAGGTACTAGGTGCTCATTTCGCTGTCTCTGTGATTCAATTCGATTTGTTACTTTATCGTCACGCTACAAATACTCTTTATTTGTTTACTGTGTTCAAATATATCAAATATCTAGAAAATAATAACATTTTGTCAGAAAATCAATTCGGTTTTCGAGAAAAAAAAGGAACAACAGATGCAATGGCAAAAATGATCCAGTTTATAACTACCCATTTGGATAGAGGTGATAAATGTATTGGTATCTTTCTCGATCTATCTAAAGCATTTGATACTATTAATCATGTTACACTTTTCCAAAAACTTAGAGGAATAGGCATCGACAATAAAAAACTAAAATTATTTCAAAGTTATATGCACGACAGAAAACAAGTTGTCAAAATAAATAATAAAATAAGTGACCAAACCAATATTACCTGCGGAGTACCTCAAGGTAGTATTCTAGGACCAATCTTATTCTTAATATACATAAATGATCTGTGCCATTTTAACATTGATGGTTCTGTTATAAGTTTTGCTGATGACACCGTTCTATTATTCAAAGATAAGACATGGAAGGAAACATACGAAAAATCCGAAAGATATCTGAATATAGTAAAGGCATGGCTAGATACTAATTACTTAACTCTTAATAAATCTAAAACTAACTTCATTCTATTTCAAATCAGTTCTAGAACCTATTCACAAAATGCTTATTTTAACATCAAACTACATAATAATAATTGTCTTCAAAGTGCTCATTGTAATTGCCCAATACTGGATAGGACAGACAATGTCAAATACTTAGGAGTTATTATTGATATAAATTTAAAGTGGAAACAGCAGATTGAAAATGTTACTAATAAACTTAAGAAATTAACGTATTTATTCAAAACAATTCGAAATATAATTAATGTACAGGAACTTTTAAAGATTTATTTTGCATTGTGCCAATCAATTTTAGAGTACGGTATAATCGGTTGGGGTGGTGCGAGTGACACAGTTTTAAATAGTGTATTGGTTACACAAAAATCCATCATTAAAATAATACTCAGAGTCCCGATACAGACATCTACTGAAGAATTATTCCATAAATCACAACTTATGACACCAAAACAATTATACGCTAAAACAATACTCACTTATAGATTCAAACACTACTCTTACTCAAATGAAAGACATAACCCCCACAATACATCACATACAAATAATATAATCACTAGATCCTCAACACATAAACAACTTAAATAAATACAAACTAATACCGCTTTCAGACAAAGGGATTTTGAGTATTATTCAATTAAAATCTATAACCTACTTCCACTATCTATTAAAGCAATTAGTAATGAGAAAATGTTTAAAAGGCTAAAAAAAAATGGATAGTGAAGCTAGGTAGAAGTAAAATGGATTGTCTCATTCGCCCATACCAATGCTGAATCAACTGCTCCACAACTGTATGGCTTATGTTAGGTTTTGTTGTTTTCATTGTGTGTTTTGTAATATAAATAATATAGATGTATATAAATACCTTGTTTTTAAAACTGTCTGAATATTTGTAATTATGTTTGTTTTTTAAGTGAGTCTTCTTTGTTTATTCTCAAATGTAATAAAAAAAAACTAAATTGTTAAGTGTCCTCGGCACGGGAAACCCCAGTGAGGTCACATTATTTTTATTATTAATTTATAGTTTGTAAGCGAAAAATATGAATAAATAAAAAAAATAAAAAAAAACAGTACTTTAAGCTACTCGAGATAATTTTGTAAAAAATAGTGTCTCAACTCCTTACCTCAACGATTCAAAAGATTAACTAAATTCTTTTTTATTTATTTTTTTTAATTTGCTAAATATGTTTATTACCTTTATAATTGGGTTGTGGTCCTGTGGGTAGTGTCTCGGACTCACGGACCAAAGGTCTGTGGTTCGAATCCCACTCTACCCCAACTTGATTCCATTTTCTAATAGTGAGTTATTTCCAACTCGTCGAAAATGGCCCTCAAAATTAAATATTTTGGTAAATCATAAGAACGCAAATATTTCTTTTAAAAAAAAGTAAATAAGTAAAAAATAAGTCCTATCACCATTATTGCAAAGTCTAAAAATAATGGCGCGTGATAACTACTTTTAACGATAATTTGAATATCTGTTAAGGATATCCCATCTTTCCTGCATTCTGCTTCAAGATTATGGCGTTGTAAACTGAAAAATGGGCACTGTAACAACAGATGTTCGATACTCTGTGAAGAAATATCATTTCATGGACAATAGTCATCATTCCTTAATTTAAACCTATGTAGGTAACTTATTATAGCTCCGTGTCCGGTAAATATTTGGGTCGTATCGAAAGTACTTTGGTGATGACGACGGAAGTTGCTGTAAGAAGCACTGTAATGATCCTCCCAATGCTGCTGCGTATTTTGTTTTATACAGCGCGAGCGCTTGACAAAGCTAGGAGGAATTCTGAGAAGAAAGGTGCCGTTCTTTTACAAGTTGCGCCTCTCGCTCGTTTATCTGCTCTCTCATTTCCTACGATACCAGCGGGTCCTCTTATCCAGTATATTTAAATAATCAACTAAATACTTAAATAACAAATATTTTTTTATCGGCATCTGCGGACTAACTACGTCACGCGTCGTGCCCCTATGACCATATAAGACATTGGGCCTTATAAACCAAGTCTAAAGTTATGCCCAGACATTGGTAAAATAAGGATGGGAACACCACCCTTGTTCTACGACTGTAATAAGGATGGTAATTCCATCCGTATTCTACCACTATACCTAGGCGTAACTTCATGCAAGGTTTACGAGTAAGGCCCTATGTGAATTAAGATGAAATTATCGACAAAGTCAATTAGCTTTAAATGGGTCTTTGATTTTTTTAGTTTATAGCATACATACGAGTAATATCGACAAATATTCGAATTTTCTAAAATTTTTATAAAAATTACAGCATTCATTCATTACTAGTGAGAAAGACTTTCGTGGGTACTTTACTCAATGGAATTTGAGGACTCTAGTTTAAAGTTAAAATGTACGTTAACTGACCAGTATAGTCCCAAGTTTTTTTTGTATTTTAAAGATTTCCACATGGTTCACATTATATTAGTCAATTCATCACACGACTTGGAATTTTTTGGGATAGATCTTCTGGCTTTTCGTAGATCTCTTCGCGACTAAACAGTGTGGGATGAAGTTGGATTGGCATGGTTTAGCTCAAAGTTTTTGGTCTTTCGTTTTTTTTAACATATTGTTTTGTTCTTGTTTGTCTTTGCTAAATAGTTTTATGTTATTTTTGTTCAGTTTCTTTAATTTATGTTTCTTCATGTAACTGTTGTAATTGGCTTAGGCCGTATATATATAATAAATAAATAAATAAATATAATGGTTCGCTCGGCTGGGGCAAATAGGGAGAACACAATAATAATAATTGTTGATTAACAACATGACAATATATTTATCTACTACATTTTTTTAAGGTAATAGATATCTCTGGATTATATGTGGTCTGCCTAACTAGGTACAACCTGTTCTAAGGCAGACGTTTTTTGTGTGGAGCTAAATAAACAAAACATGACTACCTACTAGTGAATTTAATGTATGTATATTTTTACAATTTTAAACATTTTTTTATTATTTATTTTTTTATGAAATGCATTTTAACAAATGTTCTGACTTTTCTATATCCAAGTCCAGTAACCATATTTTTGTGAATGTATTAAATTAGATATTAAGTTTTATAATCTTTACTAAATATCACTTATTTGTTTATAAATTTGTATAAACCACTTAAATTTTTTTTATCTATTTAATTATAATAACACGCTTGTAAGTTTTTGCTTTGTTGGCCGTACTCGCCAAAAATATATTATTGCTATCAAAAAGAATTTTTCACTTTGTGGTATGACATTTTACACTTATTTGTTTATAAATTTGTATAAACCACTTAAATTTTAAATATCTTTATTAACTGCAAGTCTTGCCAGCTGTTTTAAAGTATGTAGTTTCTCGGTATCTGGAAATCGAATTATTTTAATGTTTGTCATAAATAACAATTTGTCAGTATGTAATTATTCTCTTTCTTCAAGCCCTTCTTGCGTAACATATACCGGATATTTGATACGTGAAATATTATTAAATAACACATTTTAATGACGCACCTCTTGGAATACAGATTCGTGCTATAGTTACAGTAGCTCGGGGGTATATTTTCCAAGCTGGTAGATCAAAAGATCTTAGATTTATATTTAAATCTTGTTTCATGCGCAATCAATAAAGATGCCTACAGACGTATTCGACATTTGATAATCGTCAAGTTGCAACAAATGTCGATCGTCAAATGTCGCAAATTGCTACATACTCAATTTTTGACAATCGCTAAATAACGCAAATAGACAAATTAATGTCGGAAGGATAGGTAGTGATGTTTCAGACGTTTCTATCGTTTATTAAATATTTGTAGATAACCACTTACCGACTTTTCTGTCTACCAATTTCAAGACGTACCCGTCTCTTTGTCAGGACAACAATTAAACCAACATGCAAAACCCACTGTACAACTTCACCATAGTAGTTATACAAAAATATAAAACCAATATGCCATGCTTTTAAGCACGTAATCCTTGCACGATTAATTTATGAAAATTTTTGATACTGTGGGAGAAATAGTTAAACAATGGAACATTTTGTAATGGGCCATATTTCAATATTTTAAATTTCAATGTTGTTTGATTTTTAATCATAATATTTTCCTCTCATAAATGTTTCCATGTGTATCGCGATTTTCTGTCTTTTTTTCAAATTGTTAAGGCCATCGCAACATTTTCTTATTCTAAAATTATTATTATGGATAACATATGTTGCATCATTTCGTAATATAATACGCCAAGGTCGCTTTACCTCGTAATTCTATAAAAATTGATTTTATTCAACTTAAAATTTAAGTAATTTTTTTAATAGTGAAACAGTTTTTCTGTCATCAGGTGCTACATTATCTTCACTGTGTAACATGTTCTCTCATTATATTTGTGAAAAACTTTAACTGGATGCGTCATGTTTACTATTTTTTTATATTTTAAATTTTTATGTTGTTTTTCCTAAATGAATAAAAAATATTAAAAAATTTAATAAAATAGATTTTTAAGGATTTCGTGCAAAAACTATGTTTTTATGAAACATATTTAACCGGTTTCTCCGAAATCTCAAATTATGCGTCAGAAGCCTTTTTGTGTTCATTTGCTAGTAGGAAGTGTACATAAATACAAATCCCTCTTTGAATTGTTGCTAACTTGAAGGTTGATAACATGAAAACTTAATAGTTTTATTTCTAAAACTGGATTTAAATTTATTTGCTTCGATGAGTAATCAATTTATCGAGTAAACATTAATTGCATATTTTTGTACTTTAAAATTTAAATTACTTCTGACATTAATTATTATTTATATTGTTTCAGAATAAAAATAATGCCTTTAATATCATTTAATACATTATCCAAGTGTGTTTTCAATGGTTATACAGTTAAACTTTTTTTTTCTCAAGGATGCCCTGAAGGAGAAAAAATTCCTTTAGATATGCGATCGTAAATTATGCACATTTTCTTTGTAAATATTTATAAATTTCTTCATATCGAATTTAAGCGATATTATATTTTTTATTATTAAAAAATGATGGAAATAACATTATTCAGTAAATCCCGTGTTGTTTTTAGGTAACTGCGTTTAATTTCATCGCTTTTACTTCTTCTTCATTTAACTTTATTTTAAATCCTGAGAAAACACAGAAAATCTAAATTAAATAAATATCTTTATGAAGTTTCTCAGAACATCAGGATTAGCTTTTGCTTTATATTCGACAAATTATTAGTAAATAAAATGTACTTAACAAATTTAAGCTGTAAAAAAAATTGTGGTGAACTTAAAATTACTCTTTTTTTTTCTTGAAAATTTTTCGACAAGAGTGTGAACATGTTATAATGCAGAAACGAATGCAACTCGGTTGCATTCTAATTTTGCACCAGATTATTTTGGGAAGTGGAGCCGACATTATATTCAGAAACTACATACATAAGGAATGCAATCAAATTCATCTTTTTTGTTTGTTTTTTCTCCACATTGATATCTTTTCCTCTCTCGAAATTCGTGAATAAAATATACATCATGATATTCAGTAGATACTGTACATTTTGTTTATTTTTTCTACTTATATTCGGTATTAAGTTATTTTTTTAGATTGTTTGCTTTGATCTGTGGCATAAAAGGTTCAATAGGTTCACAAATCAACTTTAAAAGGCATATTATGACACTTACACTTACCAGACAAGACATAACATGAATTATTGACCTTATAGTGTAACTCTTATGGGGTTTTAAAAATTATAAATAAAAATCAGTAAAAAAATGCGCTTTTGATTATTGACTTTATAAATTGAATATGCATGAAATTTTCCATTCCATTAATTAATGAGATGTATTAAAAAAAACAACAATGATCTTTATAATACTATTGTTTTTTACCCTTTTCTTCTTATTCGCGTACCATTAACGCAAATCGATCAGTATTCATACATATTTATTATTTTAATTTTTATAACATTTACCTTTGTCGTTTATAAATAAATTATTTTTTTGTACGTACTTATATCGTGAGCATACAAGGAAAACTGACCAAGTAAATTTTTGCTATTTTGAGATTTTTTTACTAAGCTTTAGTGCTGGATCTTATATTTTACTGAAAAAAAACCAAGTCCACTTTTGACTTATAAGTTTGTTTTACAAGATTGATAATTGTACTCGTATATTGATCAAGTTAGTCTATGAACATCTGCTAAAGGAAATATTGACAAAATCAAAACACTTTCATACTTACACAATACATTGATAATCTTTTATCTACGTAAAGCAAAAGAAACTTAAAATCAGAAGGGTACTAAGTAGCAAAACTATTAGTTTGTGACTATACAGGTGTTCTTTAAACCCTGTCACATCCGAAACCACGATGATCAGGTTGAGCAAGTAGACATATTGGCACATGAAAATAAATTTTTAGAACGACTAAAATCTTAAAAAATTAAAGATAAATAAAAAACAAATGGTTGCTTACTCCTGTAAGGGAGAAACGAGGAGGGGGAGGTCGGAGCCTGATACACTGTCAACCGCACGGCCGCGCCCCCTCGCTTCTCCCCTGCAGAAGTAAGCAACCATTTGTTTTTTTTAATATATTTTATTACAAAAAAAATCTTCTTTCTAAATATTTTTTTATATGCTTATATGTCTTCTTGCCCATACTTATAATCGTGGTTTCGGATGTGACAGGGTTTAAAGAACACCCTGTATTAAAACTTTAATTTTGATCTACCAACAAACAAGAATTCTGACAGAATCCTGATTTTTTAAAATTAAATTTACGATTTAGTTTACAGCATACAAGACATTTATGAACGCATTATAATTATTTTTATCCCTGTTTTTTTTTTATTGAATTTTTAATATGAATTTTATTTACTATTTATATGAATACTAAACGAAGATGTATTTAATATTCCATACAAATCACTTCTTTTTACCTATCAAATCCGCTCTATTAATTTTAATTCAGATTTGGAGCAATTCTCCGCCAGGTTATTTCGTTTAATATTAAAGTAATCTTAAATTTGTTTGATGGTCATTAATTAAAATTAGTGGCGCCCTATAGTCCGCTTGTGGTCTATATTTTATAATGTTTGTGGGCTGTAATGAAATGACCCTCCCTAATTAGTTGTTCCATTCTCCTTTGGTCGGTGACCTGTGATTACAATCTCCCCGCCACGTCCCCCTTTGTCCCTACTCCCTACCAAAGTTTGTTCCCAACTCGCGGCCGAAGTGTAGGTGAGCGTTTGTCCCTACGCCGAAAGTACGACACTAAAACACGTCGCGATAATTAAGCGCCAAAGCCTCCATTTCCATACAAACTCTTCAAAGAAGTGTTATATTTTGTAATTATTCTGCAACGGAAGTAAACCACCCAAGCTTTTTGGTTCCAGGTATCTTAATGGTAACTTATTTCTACTCAATTTATTTTTATATTCGTCTAACGTAAAAGCAATTCTCCCTCGAGAGTTGTAATAATTTTTTATTGTCTTTTTCTACGGACTTCTATAGTATTATTAATTTTGTGCTTCTGGAAATTTATAATGGACCTCATCCACTGTCTTTGAGAGTTTTTTGTTTATATCCGGGCTCATGATTGAATATTTTAATTAAATGCATTTTAAAATCAATTTTGTAATTATAATGTGATAAATTTACTAATTAACTTTTTTAAATTAATGTATTTTTTAGATAGTTGTGCAAATTACAAATTCAAAAAATTAAACAGTTACCTTACCTAACGTAACCAAATCAATTTATATAATTTTTTAAAGGTGATATATTTACAACTCGTTAAAAATGTCCCGGAAAATTTAAATATTCAGGTAAATCACTGCACTACTTCGGGAACTACACTGGCTACGTTTTCCACAGAGGGTCGAATACAAACTCTGTTGGCTTATGTATAAGTCACTGCACAACTCGGCTCCGGAATATCTAAAGGAACTATGCATTCCAGATGAACTAGCTGACAGGCGTCTCACGCTTAGATCAGCTACGTCTACTGCAAGAGGAAGAGTTATTGTACCTCTACGCAAACAGCGCACTAAATTTAGTGAACGTGCATTTGCGGTCGCAGACCCTATGGCATGGAATGCTCTCCCAGCAGAGCTGCGAGGCTATAAAAGTGAAGTGATGTTTCGAAGAAAACTGAAAACCCACTTGTTATCTAAATCATTTGAATAAATCCGTAGCATGTGTCAACAAAATAAATTGTTTTAATTAAATTACAAATTTAAAAGCTTCAATAAAAAAAAAACCTTTAACTGTAGAATCACCATGTAAAGCGCCCTTGAGGTATTATATTACGAAAATGGCGCCATATAAGTTATCCATAATAATAATAATAAAATCTTAAAATCTTTGTTTTTGTTTAAAAAATATTAATTGAGGGGTCTTTGTTATTACTGATTGTTTTGTTCTTTGTTTGATCGTTTTAAAGAGTGATCAGTGCTATGTACCAGTACCTATAATATTTGCATCTGCTTATATTCTAACATACAACATTTGGCAATCACGTATTTCATTGAGTTAGCAGGTTTTGGAAATAACTGATTTGAAAATATGAATGCATTATTATTTATAACTGTTCGTTCGAATAGATCGAAATCAAAGTATCGCAAATCGGTCCTCGCTCTGCTACTACTCGTAGCTAGTAGCTAGTAGTGGTACCTTGGCAGAGCAGAGTGACTGTCCGGTGTCCGGCGGCCCAGCCCAGTGGCCATATTGTAATTGGATTATAGCATGTTGATTTATGTAGGCTCTCGTTCCCGTTTAATTTGTAGGGAATATGCGAGATTTTAAAATATAATTCCATTTTATAACCCCCGTGGTGGATATTTTCTACACTCGGCCATTCTATTATTTTCAAATGAAAATATATTCATCCGACCTACTGAGCATTCAATCAAATTGTTTTACATGTAATTTAACTTTTTCTCATTTTTAATAAAAAAATAATGTTTAAATTGTCGAAGTACAAACATATACTTTGTAATGTTTGCTTTGCTAACTACTCTGCAGGTTTCAAAAACTTCTCTAGCATCGTCAAATTACTGCTGCTTGTATGGGATACATTTTCAAAAAGCAGTCATAAAAGTTAATAAAACATTATTTAAACTAGGTGCAATAAAAAAATGAGTACAAAGAAATATTTATCACTTTTATCACAAAAATTCCATGTTCTAAACTTTCAGAAATCATAAAATACTGTTATGCTTTTCGTAAAAAAATATTATTACAGCGGCCTCCGTGGTGTAGCGGTCAAGACTCACACGGAAGGTTCCGGGTTCGATTCCCGGTAAGAACACAAAATGATTTTTCTCAATCCTGGGTGTTCTGTGATGTAATTCACCACTGTAATAGAGCCTCCTGGCCTGTTGTGGTGCAAAAATAAAATAATTTAAACGAACGTTTTATGTGAATTATTTTAGTTATCCTTCCTGAATTTTGGAAATAATCAACTTTCACAAAAAAATAACGGAACATGTAAGTAGAATCAAGGAAAAACCAAAAAATCAACACCTCGGCACGGGTAACCCCAGTGAGGTCACATTAGTTTTATTATTAATCATTGTTTATTATTTAGAAAGAAAAAAAAACACTAAATATAAAATTAATTATTTTTTTTATTAAACGGAATTTGTAAAATAATGAAACGTTTAAAACTGTAATTCGCCAATACGTACAAGTTTGATTTCAACATGAAATAAATTTGAAAAATAAATAACACACTTTTAAGTACCAACGTTTTTCTTCTATCGTACTTTTAACTTTTATTTTTTCACTGAGCCAAAATAGTTCGAAAGCATAACGTTATGAAATGTTCATTTCTCGGAAGAAATAGCTAAAGGGGTTCTATACAGTTAGGAGGCCAAAAAAACGAGTTTTCTAGAATTTTTCCTCAGAAGACTTTTAAATTCATAAATGTAAAAATTTGTACTAATATTATAGTAACTATATTTTTACATTTTTTATTTTTTAAAATAATAATTTTGAAATTTGCTATAGATGATCTTCAGAAGCTCCTCTCAAAATAGGCGTCTTGCGGTAACCACGATATCTCTAGACTGGATAATTAAAAATGAAAAAACCAAACGTACTTCGGTAAAGTAATGTATAATTTTCTAATAATTCGAATAAAGAAACAAAAAAAAAACAGTTTTTCACCAAAATTTTGGCCTTAAATTGTTTATAAAAAAAGAAATATTCATCGGTGAGAAACCTTCGATTAATTATTAAAAAATATATTTAAAAAGCTTGTGTTAAAAGTTGAGACTGATCGGTTCAGCCGTTTTCGAGAAATCTTAGTCACCAACTTTAAAAACACAATTTGGAGAAAAACGGGTTTAAAGTTTTAAAAGCACTTTAGATAGAGTAAAAATATTTTTTTTCAACTAACATCGATTCGTCTATTGTAGGGCCATATAATCCACCCTCCGCCCCTTTTCGCAGCTTCTAATAACTCAAGTTAGTGTTTTCTGCAGACCATTCTTCCCTCTCGTGTGCTCTAAATAGGCATTTAAATAAAAAGGGACAGCGTTCTAGGCCGCTCCAGCCTCCTTCTTTTTAACGATCTGACACGTCTTTACAAATATGCGTGTATCTTCGAAAATAATCGCCGGATTGACTGGAAATTATCTGTGCGTGTACTTAAATATATGTGCGATGAAAATATATGCGAAAAGTGAAATGAAAAAATAAATTTAAAAAAATTCTAACTGTATATCACGCGCGTGCGGTCAATATTATCAGTAGGGATGCTGACAAAAAATAATCACGTCTTTACCTTTAGTAGATATGTAAATATCTAATTAAATTCAATATAGTATACAATCGCTTTTATAAAGTGCGCTTGAGGTATTATATTACGTTGGAAGGTCTTATCTCTATGAGTCTCGCAGAACAATATGATAACGCCATGAACATTAGTGCGCGTGCGCGGAAGTTCGGTCACTTGTAATAGGACTGGACTCAAAATAAAGAGCAGTATCCAGATTGCAGCGTATTTAACGAATACAGTCGAGGCCAAGGTACTTTGATACTCAGTACCTTGGCAGGAAATACGGAATAAGATAATTTTTAGAATATTTGAAGATTTTCTTTTCATATTTTTAATCTTTAATAATATTTTCTATAACAGTCAAGGGATGCGCCGCATCCACAGTAAGTATGGACGGAACGCGCCTGCTGTATACAGGGTGTTCATTAAACCCTGTCACATCCGAAACCACCATGATCAGTATGAGCAAGAAGATATTCTCATATTAAAATATTTTATAGAACGAATAAAATTTTTAAAAATAAAATATCAACAAAACTTCTGCAGGGGTGAAACGAAGAGGGGGAAGGGGGGAGTCTGAAACTGCGCCGCGCTCCCCTCACTTTTCCCTGCAGAAGTAAGCAACCATTTGTTTTTTTAAATATTTTATTTAAAAAAAATATTTGTTCTTAATATTTTTTTTAATATGCTAAGATGTCTTCTTGCCCATACTGATCATCGTGGTTTTGGATGTGACAGGGTTTTAAGAACACCCTGTATAACCCCTTGAGTTCTGTGATAGTTTGTTTCCATTTACCGCACTTACACTCGCACGACGCGGGACTTTACTTGAATTTTAAATTGACATGATATTTCTGTAGGTATATTTGCATGCGACAAGTCTAGTCCCCCGCCTTATTCTGGTACCGTCTTATTACATTATTTAAAGTTCATTTTGCGAATTCCAGAATTCTGCATTGTGTGTAATGTGTAAGTATGATTAAAATCTGAAAACGCCAATGTACCGACTCGTAGTATAGAATTTTATAAGAAATGTTGATAGAGAAACGTGACACGTCGATAAGGAACGTGCACATGTCACAGATAAAGTTAAATTTGCATTGGTCAATTTTATCACGTAATGCGAAACGGCTTTAATTTAGAATGAGAAAAACAAAATTAGTTCATATTCATGTGGTTTGATCTGATGTAACTTAAATGTATAAAAAAACAAAGAAAATTTGTAAATTTATAATTAATCGTATCATATTAAAATATAACTCACTCCCCGACACTAATTTATTAATACATATTATCGCACCTTTAAAAACAAACCGTTACTAAACAAAAATATTAACTTTTACACGGGAGCTTAAATAAAATAAATGCAAGGCTTTTTCGCTATAGAATTTAAGATCGTGGTGCTTTAAACCATCTTTTGAGGTCATAATGATGGATATTCATTTACATTACAACATCAAATTCAGAAAAGTTTTTTTTTTTTTAAATTGAACATTTTTAACTAAATTCTTGAAAAATTTCGTTTATGGTTTGTCTTTAAAGGTGCGATATGTTGGAGAGTTGGTACTTTAAAAAGGGACTAATAAAGATACGACAGGTATAATTAAGTCAGTTAATTTCGTCGGCCTCGTGGTGTAATGGTCAGCGCGTTAGCCTGCCATGCAAGAGGTTGTCGGGTTCAATTCCCGACATGGTTTATATAAAAAAAATATTTAAAAAGTGTGTTTTCACACTAGAATATTTCATAGTCCCTGGACTGGTAACTGAAGCGTAAGACTAATCATCTTACCTTCATGTTACAAAAATGATCAAGATACGCTGCGATTGGTGTACCAATGCAGTGCCCTATGCACCATTAGGTGCGGAAAGGGAATGATGATGAATTTCTCGTGAAATTAACTGATCTCGTTGGTTCAGTGGAAAGAGCGTCGAACCAGGTAGGAAAGGTCCCAGGTTCGCGCATAGAGTAAAAAAATATATTTTATTTCGATTCGATTATCTATTTTTTTTGTTGTTGTTTCATCATCATAATAATTTCGACAATTTTTATAGCGCCGTTTTCGTGAGTATCATCACTTCAAGGGCCCTGTACATTATACTTAAATATATATATTATTTTTTTTAATAAGGTCTATCTACAGGCTAACTCTTAATTACTATTTACTAACAGGCAAATTTTACAAATCATGTAATACACACAATATGGTACTTCTAAAAATTACATCTAAAAAGTGTCACTTTTCAAGTTTTTTTCTGAAAACGGATTCTGTTGCACAATTTCGAACCTTTGAAGGTAGGGCATTCCACGCCAAAGGTCCGGCTATTGCAAAAGCCCTATCGCCAAATTTGGAACTCTGGTTGCGTGAATGGGGTTGTATCACCTTCCCTACAGCAGAACAGGAGGCTGAGTGGAGAGTGAGGCGCCTATCTACCAGCTCGTCCGGAACGCAGAGTTCCTTAAGGTATTGAGGAGCCGTGTTGTGCCTATCTACCAGCTCGTCCGGAACGCAAAGTTCCTTAAGGTATTGAAGAGCCGTGTTGTGCATCACCTGGTACATTAACCAACACAGCTTTTACTCGATCCTTTCTGGAAAACGTAACCAGTGAAGACTTTGAAGCAACGGTGTAATGTGATCGTACTTTGATACACCAAATATTAACCTGGCAGCTGCATTTAGAATGGACTGCAATCGCTCAATTTTATATTTAGGTAAGCCAGCATATATTCCATTGCAATAATCGACTATTGATATCACAAATGCGCCCACTAAAAGACGGGCCGCCTCATTAGGTAAATGTTTTCGGATACACTTAATTTGCCTTAGCTAGTAGAAACACAAAGGTTTTCTGTTTTTGATGCAGCCGATTTTCAGCCATGCACTCACCTATTTTTCAATGCACTGAGTGATGGCTAATTGTAAATTGTCTTTATCGATTGGCGGCTTACTGAAACAGTATATTTAGGTATCATTTATTAGTATGATAAAAACTGTTTTGAGGTAGATATTATTTTTAACGCAGTGATACTTATAAATAATATGATACCCCTTAAAATGGGGGTGAATTAGGTACATTTTTCTCATATTGTTCGTATGTAAAAACAGGTTGTTGAAAATTGGTACAAAGTACGTAGTAATCCGTTGAATTGGAAAATACGTTTTGAACTCGTAGAAAAAATGTCACTGTGTACATGTCTACAGTTAGTAAGCGAAGGAATTATTCGAACAATCGGCATCATCCTCAATTACGGATATTTAAAAGCACTTAACATATATTTATCAGCTGATTGACAAGTCTGGTCAAGGTGAAAAGGTTACTTTTAATATTTCCCCTTGGAAGCGCGTCGTTTCGAAAACGATACATAATATTTTTAAATGATTATTTAAAACGAAAAAGTAACACAAATTGATAACAGTGCAGAGAATGAATCAATTAGACGTTAGAACAAATAGGTAGTTGTAATAATCGTTACAAAATAATTAATCCCAATTAAGAGGTTAACTGAAAGATAATTTAACGTTTCTAAAATGATGTCATTTCTACTTAACACGCCCGAACCTAAATGTAATGTGTTTTTCCAACGTTATAGTCCAAAGTAATTGCTCAAATTTCCACCTGAATATATGAGTGAATAGCTGAACAAATAACTTCAATTACCTTTTTTTTCCCACCGTGCGTTGCAATGCGCCGATAAATAGTTCGGGTCTTCATGCGATGACCTTATGTAGGTACCGAAATATTCCGATATAAATCTCTCCAATAAAGGCAACATATTCTTCACACGCGCGAGTTATTTTTCTTTGAGTAAAATAATACCATAATCGTTCGACGCGCTAGCACAATCAACTTAATCACTTCTTTTTAAAATAAATTTAGATTTTTTATGTTAAAACAATTTTTCGTTCATCACAAGTACTGAATTTATGAACATTGATAATACTAATATTTTAGCGATTATCTCATTTTACCCATCATTATTTCACATATAACAGTAGTACCTATATCATTGCTATCTTTGTACCTATATTTTTTTTTTTCACCTCTCTGGCACTCTGATGTCCTGACAGCGCAGTCTGGATGTGGAATGAACATCCGTCCGCTATTAACGCGAGCTTCGCTGTAGTGGGTCAAATATGTCCGCGCTTTTATTATCGTTGTATTTCAAAGTGAATTATTGTAAGTTTAAATTGAGCTATATAAACACCGGACGCGCGTGATATTTAATATTCAGTGGGATTAAACGGCCAAGGATGCTTTTCCAGGTCTTCTTTTAAAATTATGATTGGCATTACTCTTTTCATAACTTTTTACTTTCTTGGCGTCCTTTCTGCGCAAGTAATATGATCTAAATAAATAAAAATGTGCATGTTTATAATCTTACATACTATTAATAATATGACTTTTATACTAAATAATTGTGTTATATCTTTGTAATTATATTTGTTGTATTTATGATATTCAAATTAGGTGTAACTAAAATTTTTGTTATTTTTAATCATTTTAGGTCCACACAGTTGTTGCACCTTAGAGGCAATTTGAAAGCCAACAAATGTAAATCACCAGATTGTTGAAATGCGCAATTAAAATTAAATAAATAGTTTTTTTACGTGGTATTTATCTCCAGAAATAACATTCAAAGTGGATGTTCTAACAAAATAAAGTAGATAGGTACTAAAAGTTTATTGTGCTAAGGCGCCGGGTTGTAAAAATATCCGGTTGGAGTGTTTGTTTTTATTTTCTTTATTGTTAAGTACCAAAACTGCGTGCCGCAAACTAAATTGATGATTATAAATATGAAAACCCCATTACATATTCAATGCAGCATCTAGACGAGGCTCTATAACTACTCCTCGCATATAGCATAATATAACGGTGTGAATATAATATAATGTCGGCCGGGCGATAAAAATACTTCATTCCCCGTCTAGCCCGTCGGTCTACTCGTCTACTGGGGTCTAGGGTATAGGTAGATAACTACTATATTGTCAAGTTTTTAATTTTCCTTCCGGAGTTTGGTCGCCACATAGCCCGGTGTGGGTGGCCCTCCATTGTTACGTGTTCCCGAGCCTTGCGGAAGAAAACTGCCCAGTTAAAAGTTTCGCGACTAGTTAGGCGATTAAAAATCGACTGCATTTTTTTATAGTTCGTTAAAAAGATCTTACAGCAGTTAAAATTTACTCTGCTAGCTTAATGAAATGGGGGAAAATTTTCTAAACTATCCTAATTACAATTTCAGTAGATGTGGTTACGAAATTAGTGGGCTCCCATTTCGGCTAAATTCAATAAGTTTAGGGAGTTCATGAACGCTTGAGTAGGTCTAAGAAGTATATTATTACAAATTAGCAACTAAATTTACCAAAGCGAATAATCGTTTTTTTTTTTAAGCTTTGTATTTAGTATTTATCGACGACTTTTCAATGTGTAACGAAAATTTTAATCAAATCAAGTATAACCACGAGTGAGATGATTCTGGGAGTCATCACGAAATGAAATGAAATGTTTTGCTCTGAAAGATTTTAAATCTTAAGTCAATTTTGAATTTTATTTTTCAAGTCTCTAGAAAATCTTGACTTGAAAACAGAAAGTCAAATAGCAAATCTAAAACTATTGCAATTAAACAGTATGTTTATAGTATCATGTTTTATTACTTTTTGGATTGTAATATCTGATATTATGTAATGTCACAAAAATATTTTCTTTTTATGTACCGTTCCAAATGAGTTTCTTTCTTCTATATCTCGTTCATGTATTTGATGTTTTATTATTAATATTTTTTTCTTTAAATCCCGCCGGGGTTAGTTACTAAATATCTGTACGAGGTAACATTTGCATGAAATGTATAATTAGTAGCGGAAAATGAATCAATATTACTGCAATAATTCTGCAAGTCAAAAGCTTGCGGGGGGCGAAACATCCTGGAAACTGCCCGATGTAAGTGCACTATACGTTACCAAGTGGACTCCCTGGGGAAATGACAAAAAGCGGCCCAAGGAAAAGATGGGTGGAATATGTGGAAGAGAAATGGAGTAGTACAGGAATGAGCGGAAACTGGAGAGAAACTAGAGAAAATCAAATACTTCTACCGATAAAAATAAGTTTGCTTGCATAAATTGTTAAATTACATACAATTTTGTTTGTGTCACACGTTTTAAGACATCACTAATCGCTTTCCCCTGATGATACCTATTATCGTATTTTGCGGACGATAAGACGCATCGGACCATAAGACGCTCCTAAATTTTTGGTTGAATTTTCAGAGTAAAAAGTGCGTCTTATGGTCCAAAAGATACGGTAATCTTTTTACACATTGAATTAAAAGCGCGTTTTTTAATCTTCTTTTGTTGTCGGTGGTGTGGACAGTCAGTGATATTTTTTCTGCACTTATTTTTTTTTTTTTTTTTGTTTTTTTACAATAAACATAATAATAAAACGGAGAATTATGAAAAAAATAAAGCATAATTACATATCAATGAAATACTTATTAATAGAAAAAAAATAAACAAAAAATCCCACAAAGGCATGGCCTATTCGTGGATATACAAGAAAATTTTAATTTTTTTTGCTCCTATAATAAATAATGGACAGTTATAATATTTTTGTATAACATAAGAAAGAAAAAATAAAATTATGAAAAAACATTTTAAAAGTTTTGTGTGTATTCACGCCTTGGTTACAATAGTAAACTTACTTTTATATATTGATCTGCGAATCAGAATTTCACTGTTGTCAAATGTTCTACAAACTATGTATATCTACTGAAGGCATATTTCCATATGGCTTTTTTCTGTGATTTTACACTGACTGTTCCCATCGCAAAGAATTCTCATTTCATCTCTTCAAAAAGGCCACTTACATCTGAAACAATACGAAGCATCGGCTATTGTTTATGTGAACCATTGTTACGATGAGTATCTTTAGAAAACATAACTTGCATATCTGGTTTAATGCGACGTTGGAATTGTCAATTTTAACTCACAAAAACCTTGTCTACGCTGGAATGTTCTGTTCACCTGTATACGGGGAAGTTAAAATAATGCACATGTAAAATTATATCTAATTATTTAGAGTCGGCTTGTGGTCCCGCGGTAGTATTTATGGGGATAAGTTTATTGTTTCAAATTAGGTATCTAAAAATTGTTTGAATGTTAAATTGTGGTGAATCTAAAGAATACACTTTTTGCCTGAAATGTAGCTGCCCGAAAACTCCCAGAAAGATTACTACATGAAAAAAATTCTTTGATAGAATTTCAAGAAAACATCGACATTTCGTACTCATAGATTAATTACATGAAAAATAGCACCCCTCGAAGAATACAGACTACCTGTAATGACAGTTTTCGTGACATCGACATCGACATATTACAGTAGCCCAGATGATGACAGCAGACAGCATTGCAACGTGTCATCATGTGGATTGATGTACGGACATGGATACACAAATTAATAACCCAGAAAATTATCATTAGGTTTTTTTTTTCTGTTTTTGTACATAAGTTTCATTTATTTTGTTTATGGAAATTAAATGAATTCGTCTTCGATATTGTATTTTGCCTTTCCCTTGTTTTTTTCCAAAAAAACTTTGAAGTTTTTGGTATTTTTTGTATTTTGTATGTTAATTAATTAGAAAAATGTAATATTGTATTTTTAATTTGTTATTTCTGGGTGTATTGGTTAAATTAGAGTTTCAAGTTCTAAATTAGGTACTTTTAATGCGACGGGGCTTGTTTATTAACCCTTTACTTATGAGCAAAAACTTATTTAAAAAGCTCTCATATATTATTTTATTGATTGCATGCTGGGATATAATTTTTATAAATTGATTCATAACAGCTTTCGCCTCACGCGATGTAGTTTTATGTTATTCAATACACCTAAGTAGAATATTAATTTTATCGATACTTTATGTTTTCTGTCCTAATCCAATCTGAAACGAAATATAATGCATATACGACTACATAAAATATTATTGGTGTAATTAAGTAAATTAAATATAAATTCGCCTAATTTTAGGGAATAAATAAGATGTAAAATATATGTTTGAAGTATTTCATTAAATACCTTATTCAAGTAAAAATAAAAACCCTTTGTTTTTAACCACTTATTAAATACTAAATTTAATTTGAAAACAAATAATCGAATGTCGATCCCCGCACCCTTCACGCCATACCTTCACAAACGCTTATTTTTTTTATTTTCTTTTTATTATGAATCATACAGTACAGTTACAAAGTTTTACATTTTACACAGTTAGACTTTAATCTAATGGACCAGCGAAGTTTCCATATTATAAAGTAATTATATGTAAGGTTATTAATTAAATTACAAAAAAGTTGTTTAAAAATTAAAATTAAAGTAAAAAAATGAAGAAAATTTGTAAAAGTAATTAAAAGTTAAGAAATAAAATAAAGAATAAAAAACATGCTCAGATGTAAAAATAAAATAACTACTTGACATAAAGATATGACTTATTACCTCCATATGTATTAGTTTTATCTAGACACTGAAAATGATTAAATAGGATTAAATTAATTGCTAAATTATACCTTGGTAACGGAGCATATAGTAACTCCGAAACCGGTGAATAATTTAATTATTAATAAGTGATTAAACTTCGTAGTTTTTCACGGCCGTTCAAATGCGCAATAAGTTTTTCTAACTTTTTATGCCGCGTGTCGTCCATCATCAGGGATGATGCCGGTAAATAGAACGAACGAAACACGGCATAATAACAGAAAAACTTACTGTGCAAATAATAAGTGGTAAAAAAAGAAATGGTTTCATTTTAATTTTGATTAATTAAGACGTATTTCATAATATGGAGATTTTTTAAGATTGTATTAAATTTCATATTTTTCAATATTTTATTTAAAAAATGATATTTTTATATGATATTTTCTACAACACACTAAATACCAACTGGTCCAAAAAGTTTAAAAATTGGCTGTGTCTTAAGTAGTATGTGAAATAATTCAATCAGATGAATCTCTTCACAACAATAAAGGTTGTAGCTCTTTAACTTCACTAAAATCAACAGTGAAAGAATCGAAGGGATATGGATGTTCAAGCATAGACAAAATGGTGAATGTTACAGTGTATAAAGTGGCCACTTAAACCAGCCAGTGGCAGGTCATAAGCCCTATAAATGTCTAGACTTCCATATTCCCTTCTGTAAAATGTTCTCCATCACTGTTGTAATTTGTTAATACTAAATACAATTTAGACATCTAAAGCATTGGAGTGCTCACCTCATCTTCCATATAACTAAAACGATTAAGATAATCTGTAATTGGATTATCAATGCAGTTCCCTATGCACCACCGCGCAGATAGGAAAATCATGATGCCAATACAATACAATTCTCCACTGGCTTTTCTTTTACAGGATTTTTACCTGAGAGAGTAGCTATCAAGTCGAAACCACTCATCCAGGATTCTGGTTTAATTTCACACACGTGCAAAACTGTATTCTTCATCCGCCTGGTCATAAGAATATTTTTGTAATCAATAAATGTATAAATAACTCGATTCAAAATATGTAAGTCGCCTTTATGCTGAAAGAAAGTTTTATAACCTATTTTCTCGATTTGTATGCTTATCTTTGGATCTCCTAATTCTGCGTGATGGATCGGCCATTTACCATGCATAAAAATTCTATGAGTTTTTACAATTAATTCCCTTGCAAAAAAAAACTTCGCTCTACGATCAATTAAAACATTTCCCTTGTTAGCACCTCACTAATTAATGGCGATATTATCAGTGACAACTCTCAGGTACAATGCATCACTCGAACGTTTTATTCCATATTTATTTCTCTGTTGGAAATACACTGAATATCTGGAGATTCCACTTACAACTTCTGTTGACAGGTGCAAATTTTAGTTTTATTAAATCTTTTGATACTGTCTGTATTCCAAAAAGGCCAGTTTCTCCAAAAGAGTTTAATAAATTATAGCATTTTTGTCAAAATAGACAAAATTGGTTGCTTAGAAAACCTATGATATGTTTTTTTAAATATAGCGGGATGAAGAGCATAATCATATACCCATTTTTTAAACATTTTTAATGTTTCCAATCATATAAAATATTTTTTTTAAAGAACGCTCAGCGAACAATAACGAGGAGTAACCACGGAGTAAAGTCTTACAATAATGTTTTGATAATTATATTACGAAAATGGGGCTATATAAATCATCCATATTAAAAATAATAAAAACTAAGATACTCTTTTTTTTAAATACATTATCTAAAATCCATTATAATGAGGAATCCGTTTTCCCAGTTTTTACGAAAATGTGACAATACTGACAATTATTTAACTTCTCTCTTGAGTAAGTATTTCTATAAAAATGGATCAGGTCATGTTGGTTTAGTAGTAATTTCTCAAAAACTACTTAAAATAATGTCTTCTTCGCAGTCTCAATCCTGGGGGTTGGTAAGCTAAGTCCCACATCTCGTCCTTCACTGCGCTCTATTATATGCAGCCCTCTTCAGCTCAACATATGAGCTAAAGAGGTCCTCGCACACTTGTTCCAAATCTTAGAGAAATCATTCGCTCCTGCTTAAAGAGAAGCCCTTCAGCTCTATTGCATAGGACAAAAGCGTTCCAAATTTTTTGTTTGGTTTTTAGTATAACAACAAACGTGTACGTTTCGGTTTGCGCTTGCAATTCTCGAACTGGGCCGCGGTTATGAACGCTATCTTTATCGTTACATATCGAGACGGTATAAACTAACATCGATATTTATGATTGCGATGAGTGTTTAGGTATTATTATTGAATTAAGAAAAGCTTTTGATAGCATATCTCACGATAAAATTGTTTATAAATAAATTAAAATTGGTCTTTACGGAAATTTTATATCCTGGTTAAATCAAGGTTTCTTTAAAGAACGTCAACATATTATAGGGAAACTTAGTGATACCTTTAGTAATAAAAAAAATCTGTGCAAATTTTGAGATACCTTAAGGAACAATAATAGAACCTATTATATGTATTATATTATAAATGTTATTGATATTTTTAATATACAGAAGATGAATGGTGATATAATTTCCACAGGGCGTGGTAACGTCCGGTCAGCCCAACAAGTCAGCTCGACGCAGTCACTCGGTTTCAGCATGTTGTCCAAGTGCAACCAGTTCAACTCCTCATCGCGGTAACACTTGCGCTACATAATTTAATTCATTATTTATTCGCCATGTAATAATACGCATTAAACAGCAACCTCGCGTCTTCTGTCAATCTCTAACTGGGGTAGGAGCTTCAACCCTAAACAACCTAATTCTTATATATATTCAATTTATAGAAATGTTTTATTTAGTTCTAATATTATATACTTTACAATTTATATAATATTTTTTTTCTGAATAAACTAAACTTAATGTACGAAAAAGCGTATATTTGTATGAAAATTCAAAGTATCTCCGTCGGCAACCTGTAATTAAACACGGTTAGAAATAAAAGTTTTAAGCATATTCTATTTTTCATACCGAAAACTTTTTTTTAAAGAAATATTAGCGTTCTTATAATTTACCCAAATATTTAAATTTTGGTGGCCATTTTCAACGAGTTGTAAATAACTCAGAATTAGAAAATGGAAATCAAGTTGGGGTAGAGTGGGGTTCGAACCTCGTATCTTTGATCTGTGAGTCCGCAACACTTGCCACGGGACCACAACCCAATTTTTACTTTGTAAATAAAATTGAAACGACATAATTTTTCGTAAAACTATTTTTACTATTAAACTCCGTTCTAACGTAGTTCATTCTATGTGAGTATGTGTTATTTATTTGTTGTTAGTTTTTATTTGTACGAAATAATATGCATGTGTTCAGGATTTTCTTCTACCTTGCTATGATACTAACATATTTTCCCGAGAAAAAGATTCCGATGGATTTTCAATTTAGAACATTTTAACATTTTCGTTTTCCCGGATATTCATGCTAATACTGAATTTTAATCTTGAATTCATCTTTTAGACACCCTCTGGCAGCTTTATGTGTGTTCTTTTTACTATATGATTTTTAAATGAATCAAAACGTTTCATCATCTTCTCGAGGAAATATAGCATTTTTTTACTATGCTCGTTGAAAGATGTTACGTCGAACCCGAATGAATTTCCTATAAGTTTTCTTTAAACTGCTTAGCTCATAAAGCCGCGATGTGAATAGCATTACACTCGAGAAGTGTCACTGAAATTTTTAGACGCGTCTGGAAGTCTGTGTGTTTTCATTTATTTGCAGTCTGGTATAGTAACACGACTGTTTGAAATAACTAAAAAAGAGTAGCTCCCCGCCAAAACGCGTTGGAGTCGAGAATCGAGGACCATTTTACGATTTTAGTCTAGAGTTTCGTGCGAGTCGTTATCCTTTTAGTTTATAAACAGTGGTGGCACGTGAATTTCCAGAGGAAACTGCGCATAAATAATACATTCCCTGATACAAGGGAGGGTGTATTCTGTACCGGCTACCCCACACACTTCCCATCTATAGGTATAGATAATGGGGTGGTTCTCGATACAACCCCCTTCAACTCTCGCCTAAAGAGTGACCTCATTTCGAGCATCATCTCCCTGGGGGTGAGATTACATTATCGCGCTGCTGGGATGCTTTTTGCATACTTTAAGATAGTTAAACCCCTTCTATGGTTCAACATTACATCTCGTTAAATATATTGAAACGGCTACTGAGGCTCGTCGGATGTTTATTTATCACCCGCGTCGAGTTATTCCTAAGAACATTATATTATTTGATGGATGATGCAGTAAAGACTTGAAATGGTTATCACTTTTTTGCTTTTTTTGCTAATCGAAGCAAGTACAGTCCCTTCAAATATTTAATAAACTTCGCTTATGTTTGAGTGTAAGAACGTTTTTGAACAAAATAATCTAGTATGCCTACTGATATAAACGAAATGTGTATGTTCACTTGGTTCACAGACGGACGTTAACACATTTACATAGGCTTATTAAACATTCGACCGCACTGTATTTCCGTGAGATTTTTGCCAAACCTCGTACTTTTTATTTACAACATTAGGGGTTATATTCCAAACGCTCTCGCGGCCGTAGAAAAAGCTTTTATCTCGCGTATTTAAATACAAAATACGCTAGATAAAAGTGTAACAGACAACCAATTTTATCATAAAATAACCACAAATTTAGTGCTTCGAATATTAACAAATTTTATATATTATTTACGAAATGTCAACTTAAAAACTATTTCGTCCGTAGTTTTACTCGATAAGGTGTTTCTTACGTGTCTTCGAATATTATTTTATACATGAATAAATTGACTTAAGTTAGAGATACTTTTTTTATGATTTTACTGTAGATATTTATTTTTTTATTTTATTTATTCGGGAAAAACAAAAGTTGTTATATAAAAAATAGTACATCCATTTAAAGTTTTTTACAAATATGAGTAGAGAACAATATGTTACACACAGTAAAGAGAAAAAATATTAGAATATATTATATAAAAAGACAATATAAAGGTTAAGGGATGCGGAAATAGTGGAGGAGTAGAGGAGGGGAATTTTCATAATACAGTCGACCGATTAAAAATTTAGATATTATAATAACATGATCATAATTAAAGGTACATAAACTTATTACACACTGAAAAATGTTTCATTTTACAGTGTTTCAAAAAGTTTTTTTTCGATGTCACAAAATTTTATATTAAAATATCTAAATGGAGACTAAGTAAGTTAAATTTGGAGCAGCTACGATAAATAAACGAGTTTTAAACATATTTTGTTTTCGGAAATGGATTATATAAATAAAAAACTTGTGTTGACTTTACGGGACAATTGATTGAAATCCTTAAGATATAAAATTATTATACTGTTGCGTTGTAAAGTATGCAATAATTCTTATTTATTGATGAAACATAGCGACATGATATCCGAAAAAAAAATAAAGTGAATCGTAAATTTTTTTCTGCTTACTTTAGACTGATAATTTTAATAAATATCGAAGAGAAAAAGTAATGCAATTTGTAAAAATGTTTTTTTATCGCTTTATATTGTTTAAAAAAGAAAAAAAAATCTTGCTCTATTTCCCTTTTGTGATCACACTTGGTGACACTATCTCCTCGCATACACTAGCCCTAAGTGATAGAATAGTTAATGACAGTTGGAAATGTGATCATAATATTATTTCAGACCCATTTATGAAAATAAATGGGTCGTAGTATTGCTAAAAGACTCGGATTGTATTTGTTCTACCATTTCACACCAGGGGAATGGGGATTTTCATATATCATTTGACATACCACGTGGGGCTGATGTAACCCTTCTTGCGGGGTTAAGGCTTTCTATATTTTTGTATCTTGGATGAATGTATAGCTCCCTTCATTTCTCTTCACACTCGGCCGTTACTTCCTTATGTCTAGAGTCACAGTTTCGCTTCTCCCCGAGTTATATTTTTTCTCTTCAGCACGTAGCATTTCGTATCAATATTGTATGTTTCATTCCGAATATAGGTTTTGTAGGACTATATTGGTGATTTCAGTCAGCCGTGTTGCACAGTTATATGATCAAATCTATTTAGGTGGAAAATTGATAGAGCCGTTCAATTAGCTATGAGATGATATATGCTTTAACCATTATTACCATTGGCCATAAAGGCAGTATTGAGATATTGGATTTTGTTTCACGAATACGTGTAATTGGCCTAGATACATATCAATTTAGCGCAACATCGGCAAATTTAATAACCGCATTTTGATTTTATATTATTATACATAGATAAAATTGAATTGTACAAGGCTATGCGATAATTGCTTGTTTTTTATTGCGGATAAGTATGTTTTAGAATACCGATGCTTCAGAGCGGTTTGCATACTCGTGTAAGTCATACCAAATCTTAGACCTCTGATCTAGAATCCGTTGCAAGAACAGTTAAATTGTATTTATTTATCATCTGTATTCGGATTATCAGCGAATTTCCACTTAAAAAGAAAGCGTTGCGGACTCGCCGATCAGAAGTCCGAGATTCGAATCCCACCCTACCCTGACTTGATTCTCCCATTCTTATAGTGAGTTATTTACAACTCGTTGAAAAGTGGCCTCAAAATTGAAATATTTGGGTAAATCATAAGAACGCAATTATATATTTTTTTCAGTAAAAAAAATGCCTGGCCCACCAATTCCTTTTTTCAAAGGGGTTCTTCATCTCTGATGATATATCAATTTGGTTTTTTGCATTTCGCTTTTCCTATACATCAAACGATACGATTTAGTTCTTGCTGTACAATTAAGCTGACGCAGTTAAATAATATAAAGGACATTCTAAACGTAATGTTATATTAAAAAACCTTATGTTTAACTTCAGTATGGAAACTTTTAATAATCACGTATTCGTATTTCGTACGTATCTACAATTAAGCAACCCATTGTTACTACTTTGGTGTAATTTGAGGTCGCCGAATGCCTATCTCCCCTGTTCACCTGTTAATGTCATTTGCCGCCATCATCTCGTTTTATGTTCCATAAAAACGTCCATTTTGTGGGCACAGCGTAATTAGGCGGGAGTTGGATACATTAGCTAATGAAGAGGTCCTATAATTATTGTATAACGGCCTGCTTGAAGGGGGATTGATTATCCATTTATTTGGGCGTTAACAAAATACGCCCTTTCGTGACCTTGGGCACGACTAAAATTTCGCCAATTCAACATTGTTTGCCGATTAAGGATAATTTTTTAAAACTCGTTATTCGCTCCACATGGCGATTTGTTTGTTTTTTTTTTACAAATTTAAAGTCAATAAAGACGCATCGATTAGCTGAAAAAAAACTCACCAAAACACGTTAAATCCGGCTTAAAAAAATATCAAAGTCTTTTTACATTTACGTACGTATTTATAATACGTTTTTATATAAATACCTTTTTTCAAAACTCAATATTCTCTGTTATTTTATTTGTACTTTATCGCTCTCTCGGGGATAAATCTCTGCTCCTGTCACATTTCATAGTCATTATACTAGAGGTTAAACTATTAAATCGTATTTACCACCAGAACTTTCCTTAAGCAAACTTCTCGTGCGTTTCTGTGCAGAGCGAGAAAAAAATGTGAAACCATCTTGTTCATTGTCTAAATACAAATCTACTTTTTCAAGACATTTTAATTTAGGCTTTTTTAATTTAACCAAGATTCATCTGGTAAAAATTAAAACTACTCCAGATATCCAAGAAAAACATGATCTTCACATAAAACACAGGTTGCAAGAGCAAAGAGCCAATCGGTTTTTTGGAAAAATGCGGAAAACTTCCCTAATACAAATTAAACATGTTTCGATGTCTAACAAAACCAGCCCATTACGAAGTTATCTCGGTGAAGTGTTTTACAGCAGGCACGTATGGCGTAATAACTTTTGTATACTGGTGCATCAGATAAAACAAGAAAAAGACGTCATCTATTTCTATACCTGGGCCGCGATTACAAACGCTATCTTCATCGGTACATATCGAGACTGTATAAAGTCAAATTGATATTTATGTACGAAAATGTGTATATTTGTATGAAAAATTAAAGTATCTTAGTCGGCACCTGTAATTAAACATGTTTAGAAAAAAAAATGTCTACATATTATACTTTTCATCTAGAAAACTTAATTTTACTTTCTAAATAAAATTGAAGATAGACTTTAACTTCCCATTGTAATACTGGGCCTGGCTAGAAACTGAATCCTCCGAGGTATGCAACGGAAATCTCCTGTGCGCTGCTTGATTTTCTTTAGAACGTCGAAAGAAAGATCCTAGCCGGAACGGACCAACCACGACACATTTGATTATTTTCTGACTCACGCTCGAGTTAGAATAAAAACTTAATAATGTTAGCTTAAGCGAATTCCTGTCGAACAGCAAACATTTCAAAAGTATAAGACATCTTGGCAAATATAGTAATGAAAAATATCTTGTCTATCTTAGATTTTAAAAATCCCGCTGGTAAACTTATAAGAAAGAAGCTTTTTTTTTAAAATAAGCGAATCGAGTGATCATATTTACGAAAAAAAAAACAAAGTTCATACAGTCATAGTTCAAACTGCTTACAGTCAGACAACCATTTAAGTAGAAATATAGAACATAAAAAAATCATACATAATATTTCCACCATGTCAGTAAATTGTGTTTCTCTAAAAAAAGGCATTGGATGTTAAAAAACTGTTTTTTTTGCCCCGAGAAGCTGACGAGTTTAATGATGAATTTTAAAAATTTATCTCAGGATTCTGAGAAAAATAAAAACGAAGATGTACGCGAAGTACGAAGATGCTGCTTAGCCATTTATTTAATTAAGTTTTTTTTTTGTATTTCTGTCGTACTCATTTTATTTTAGTCGACTAAGTTATTAACAATATATGTACATTAAAAATGTATTTTTATAAATCTAACCAAATACACTACTAGTTTTTTTAAATATCGAATTTTTAACTGGATCATGGTTGAGTTTTTAAGCAAACACCAAGTTTTGAATACATAAAAGTAGCGAATGGCGGGTTTTGAAAAATCTTCCTGATTTAATATTCTTTATTGGGTGCTAATGAAATATAAAAGAAAATTATAAACGCACAATAAGATTACCTTCAGACTTAGTTGTAAGGTGTAATCTTTTAAAACGAAGATTGCTCACGCGATATGACGCGAATCACAAAAAACCCTCCACTGAAAAATTACGTTTCAGGCGAATGGCGTATTTTGAAAAAAATATTCTTAATTGTGAAATCCTCCCTAAATGTGTAACTCTCCAAGGTCCAAACTCAATTTCTAGAATCAAATAAATATATAACCACGTCATGATACGAGGGTATGTAGAAACAATAAATGACAAGTAAATTACGTATTTTCCCCTCGGAGTCCGGCAACGAGTGCTGAGATTTTTGGATCGTTTTAGTATTCATGACGTCACGGCCACGATGCCGCATTCCGAAATTTATTCGGTAAAGCCTCCTCGCTGAGGTCGCCAAAAGAGCAGCTAGTCGATGTTTTGAACATCCACCCGATTTTGAATCAGAATTTCCGAAACAATAACACGTCGAGAGATGGTCTACATATTCAGGCGGGGTTATTGGTGTCCGGTTATACTATACGAGGAACACATTTCTTCATCTTCATCCGCGATGGCGAGGATATGTAACTTGTAAACAGAACGATTCACAAATTTAACATCATTTTGATTTGTTGCTCCGACTACGCGTGGTTTATGGAGCGTACATTTTTTCTCAGTTAAGTAATGTTTTTTTTAACGATTTGGCAGTCAGCCTAAAGATTTTCAATACGATATAGATCTGTGAGATACCAGACGAATTAAATTGTGTCACTCCGCTGCTGTATTAACATGTCCCATACGTTGTAAGAACTAAAAATGTTTATTCCACCATTTTCGTTCGGCTAGCGAAAGTGCAAAAAGAAAATAAATATGTGTTATTTCTTGGCGCTCTAAATACAAATAAAATGCCCAGCCATCAATTCCACATTTTTATTTTATTAGACAGTCACAAAAACTACCATGTGGAAATTCTTATTTCCGCGAAGATGAAGCAAGTATGTTTGTTTATGTTGTACATAAATATATTAGATAATTTAAACATGGACATATTGACGCTTTAAAATTCTGTCGTTTATCTTCGGCCCTTGTTAATATGTTTAATTCATTCATTATAAATATTTTGTTTATGTTTTGTGTTAGAGAAAGCCCGTCTTTATCCTACTGAAAGCATTACCTTCCTGTCCACTTTAAATATTCCATTACTCCGGTTAATATACCGGTAGTAAACTGTTAGTAATTGGTATTTGGTAGATTTATCTGTTTAAATTTTGATCTTCATCATTTTATTGACCCCTTTTTGAATCATAAGATAAACTTAAATTCATAATCTGATCTCAGAGTATCTGTGTTTTGTTTTTAAAAATACTTAATATGAGTTAAATATTTATCCGGACGAAGTGTTAGTGTAATAAAGAATACCACTCACCTTGCGCAAACATGTTGCGATTTTTTTAATGAAAAATATAGGTCGTTGTGGAACGCTCTAGTTTTAACCCATTCAATGTCACAGCGCGCTGCTCTGTACTCTGTGCTCTGTAGGCAGCATTGATAAGGTCACACGAAAGGTTCAACGTGGGACCCCATCTCCTTCCTCCTGACTCCTGACACCAACCTCGAGCGCGCGTTACTGCTGTTACTGTCGCTGCATCCAATATGTTAATTCCAATCACTAATGGCTGTCATTAAATTCAATTGCTCCAATTACGCATGATTTTCACTGGGGACGTACACATGTGTTATACACGATGTATATTGTACTGTACACGTCCCCTCGGCCGCGGCCGTCCAATTTGACAGCCGCATTAAAAATGTCCATTCATCTCTGAATATTCTTCGATACAATGTAACAGTTCGGAGCCCGGACTACTTTGTGGATGAGCCAACTCGCACGTTCCTCGTTAACTCTATAAATTATATCGAATGTATCTCAAATCGGTTAGCTGAATCAATCTAACGCCAACGCCAACGGGTCGATAACTTTCTAGGTACGGGTATTATGTGCAAGTATAAGTATGCTCTCGAAGGTTCTACAAAATATAATATCAATCAGGCCGCGCTAAGCCTTAACTTATATTTCATTGGGCATTGAGAAATACTATCCAATTATAACGTCAATAAAAATCAATTAAGTTGATGGCTAATCAAATAAAATAAAGAGTTAACTAGTGGTAATTAAGTTGGTAAAACATGTGGTAATGCCACATATCAAACATCCATGTCGACTTGTAAGGTAAAGCGGTTTTTAATTACCGACAAATTAACTTTCCTCAACAACACCCATAAGTCAAATTATGTGTTATCTGTAATCAATGTTAATTATCTCTAGTTGATCACATTGTAAACTTCGGATAATGTAACGAATCTGAGGCACGCAACTCCTGCTGTTGCTGAAAAGTAAAAATGGTACGATATCGTATCGTGTTTTATCCAATCAAATTATTTTATTCATTTCTATTAATTTATATAATGGTATTACCGTAATTTATTTTACCTTAAATTAATTTTAATTTTTTCACAATACGGCGGGGGAGTAAAATAAATGCGATGAATGGCAAAGTATTGAATTTCACAAATTTAATCCTTACTATCCGACCTATATAAATGTTATGTAAAAGGTAGGTAGTGTGCACAGATTTTTATATTTTTTTAAATAAACAAATTAAAATACAATATTACAACTAAAAACATTTTTTTTACAATAATCAAATACATATATTACCAGATTGCGAAATAGTTTTCGTCTTATTTTCCAGGAAATTCGTTCGAAAACAGACTAGGTCAAATAAAAAGTAGGAGTGTACAAAGTATTTTTAATTTATAACTTCTATTTAAGTATAAATTATTATGTAATTAAACTATTTTTATTTTGAGTTTGGCAGAAATAGAAATTATATGCTTGTTTTCTTTATGACCGTTTTCTGGTCTCCGTTTGTTTTTTGTTAAGTGAAACTGTATTTTTTTTTGTTAATACAAGGTAGTTATTTTGTTATTCATAATTGTTCGTTCATAAATGTAAACATGCTTATTCCGTGCTAAGGAATAATTTCTGTAAGCCTGTTGCTTTTGTCGAAATTTTTACACTTGTTCACGTGATAAATTTTCTTGTACATGTACATACTAAATTATATGAATAGCGTTTCTTTGAAAAATATGTGAAATTTGTAATATTTCAGAATTTTTGTTTTATAGAGGTTCAGAAGTATTTTTTATGATCCTTATAGCTGGTGAAGGAAATATAAATGATTTATATCTTACTCCGAGTTGTGAAGTGAATAATAGATAGCTCTATTAATTTCGAGACGTCGCTTCCGAGGGAAGACAAGGTGAACATGATAATGAGAGTCGAGACAACGGTGTCGGCGTCCCGCATGCATTAGGCATCTCCTTCCTGGTTTCCTAGTGGCCAGTGACCGGTGCCAGACCGTCCGCTCTCCGCGCGTCCACGGTTAATTTTTACACGATTACCCGTCTCATCTCTGGTCTCCTGGTAGTCCGCCTCGTCCGCCGCGGTCAACCGGTATTTCGTTTATTCCCGGATAAAAATGAAAGTGAAAAAACCGGACTTTCGCTTTTCTACGCCAGAGTACTTACGCGGTGTCCAGTTTTACAGTTGTCTCGGTTATTTTTACACATCGAAGTCACCGGGTGCAGCGCCATTCTAGACTCAGTACAAACTCAATATATTCGCGATGTAGAGCCTATCTCGTTAATCCCAGTCAAAATACCTGTACATACAGTAATATAGTACCCGTATTTGGCAACTCGGTGTCCGCGCCCGGATTTGATCGCGCGTCGCGCTTATTCGGTTAAATGATAAGGATTATTACGTTATTTTGTGTACATATCGAGTACAAATATTTGGTTTGTAGGCGCATAGTAGTCTGCGGTGAATGGTGATTCGAGTTTGTATAAGGTACCCATGCAAAGATAATTTGGTGTTGCCGCGCTCGTACGCGGTCAAGTGGGCTGTCGCTGTTGATTATAATATTACTGCGAGAGTCACCGCATGAATCATAGTAACGGACAACGCCATTTCTGTTTTAATCTAATAAAACCAGTGCGACATTCGTATTGTGGTGATATCTCAGATACAATTCGTTCGTGTTTAGTTGCCATGTTAAGTGCTTTCAGGAGAATCCTGAAAAGTGAAAGTGATCGTTCTTCTAATCGAGGAACGAAACTTGTGCTCTACATAAATTGTGTTATAATCGCTTCATAGGTTGCTGCAAAAGCTGAAAGTCTTAGTTACATTCGACGAAATTGTATGTATTTTTTAAATTAATGTATTAATAAGTAACGAATAGCATTATACTATGTATTATGTTATTGCATTAGTGAAGCTTATTCTCCGAAAAAGAATAAATTTACTCTCATAACTTGAAGACATTACTCTGAGGTTTTTGAAATTCAGTCTTTTAAATAGATTACTTTCCAAAAGATGCACGTCAGTTATACCTCGTTACTTTTTGCGTCCCACAACCATTTGAAAAGTAGTCACAATGATAATAATCTAGAGGATTATGATTAAATAAATGGACAATACCTTGAGTTTGTCCAAAGTTTTGTAGACAAAGACTGGATTCAACTCCCTGGGGAGCTGTTTATATGAACATATTACAACAGAGATGAAGAACATTTAAGAAAGGTAATAAAGAAGTCTAGGCATCTACAGGGCTTATGACCTGTCTTTAACCTGTTAACTTCACAAACATCAACAGATGAAAGAATTGAAGGAATATAGATGTTCTAATATAGGCAGAATGGTGAATGTTACACAGTGTGTAAAGTGGCCACTCAAACCAGCCAATGACAGATCATAAGCCCTGTAAATGCCTAGACTTCTATATTACCTTCTCTTAAATGTTCTTCATCTCTGTTGTAATATGTTAATAAATGGACTTTGTTTACACCACTGAATTAATTAGAAAAATTTTAGCGATTATGTGTACCCATATAAAAATATGCACATGCGCGTTGCATTTTATTGTTATTGCCTACGCACTTAGGTATTTTTTGCAGTCCATAAAACCGCAAGAAATATGATCAAGTTTTAATAATGATTCGACAACTAACAAAATTATTTTAAATTTTAATGATCAATTAAGATAAATTCTGGTATCTGCGCCTCACTTATGGCACCCTCTATTTAAATACGACTTTACCAAAAAAGGAAATCAAATTTTTGATGATATTTTTTTTTATTTCGTAGGTATATTATTTTATGCTACAGTGTGTATATTATCGTCGAATCTTAATAATAAAAATAACTTTAAAAATCTATCATGTAATGTTAGCATTTTTGTTTGTTTCAGCTTGAGGCTGGAGATGTCCTGCTAACTATCAACGGTACTGACGTCAATAGATTTACCACAAAAGAAGGTAAGTTCTATTTTAGATTAATGTATTTTTTTAAAATTATCCGTTTGGTTGCTTTATTTTGACCGATGATAAACAATTAAATTTTAAGCTCTGCCTTTTTGATTGTCTATAGTAAAGATACAAATAAAGTGATATCATTAATTTGCTTAAAGTTTTTTAGTACTGACAATTTGCCTAACCCTGACCTTCTTAGGATGTCTTCGTTTCGTAAGTTCGTTCGTATCCCATACATATATCTCACTCTAATGCAGCGGTTGCCAACCCTTTACAACGCGCGCCTTCTCCAATTTTCAAATCACTACGCACCCCGTCATCATTCTCAATTTCAAGAAAATTAAACAAAAGATTCAAATAATAATAGGTGCGTTTACTTTTAATCAAGCAACAGTTAAATTATCAACTTATAAAAATGTATCATTGTAACTAGTGAGAGAATGGGGCTGCACTTGATTAACCAATCGGTGATTCCTTGGCTTCATAGCAGTCAATGCACAGCGGAGATCATGTTCAACGTGTAGTCTATTTCTTTGTTTTCTTTATTCTCATCAGAGCTGGAAAACCACGTTTACCAAGATAGATATTTGAGAATGACAAAAGGATACGCAGTTCTTCTCTGCCGACAATAGGATTAATGGCATAATTTTTAAATGCAGTTTATTTTTGGAGCCGGCGCGCCCCACTGGTTGGGGACCCGTCCTCTAATGCTACCAATATCGTACTTTGATCTCGTTTCCTCTACATACGAACGAACACTCTGTGACTCTTGTTTTAACTACTATGTACCTTCAACTTATCTCGTACGTTTACCAGTTGAAAATCTATCTTTCCTAAACATACATGTGCCACTATTATATTGTTTGATTTTGATACATCTTATCTATTCAATTTAGTTTCTCTAAACTTTCTAAATTATCAGTCATTCTGCCTTAAGTCTATACACAAGTTACCTTTCAATTATACATTTTAAACTCGTAAACATAACTCAAACAAGTATGTTGAATATGCGAATTCGATGTGCCTTTCAGAAGATTACTTAAGTTTTATTGACATTTTACTATTGATTTTTACTGTAATTATGGACTTAGTTTTATTTTTTCTAACGAACTATTTATTTCCGCGTAAAGTAGGTCAATTTTAGAATGTGTCTCGATTTTGTATGTAGATCGAGTTCAAGAACATGTCTACTTCCAATAATTCTTCACTTACTGAATATTAGTGTTGGTCTATTAGAAAGAAAATCAAGTCTTTTTTCTAACTCTTTACTAAATAATTTCATATTGCGTATTTGTTTTTTATTTTTTATATAACGCATCAACTCTGTTTCTATCATAATACCCACAAAAAAACGATATACAGTGAAACCTCTATCTATTATTTTTAAAGGGACTTATGGAAATAAACTATGAATGCAGGAAAACAATGAATGCGGGAAAACAATGAATGCGGGAATAAGAGGTCAATGCACAAGGAGATAAGATCTGGTGAAGATACCGCCCTGGCAATCTGCATTACCATTGGCAGGTTAAAAATTCTAAAAAAGATAAAAGTTTCAGGTGCAAATAAATGTATTTCAATAAAATTAGAAAGCAGAACAAAAACAAAAAATATATTAAAGTTTATTGCATTGGAAATAATCTTTCACCGACGTTTTTTTTTTACTGTTTTATTCCCGTAAGTCAACATTATATTTTCGGCTTTGTAAATAATATTTTTTTCGGCATCAGTTATTGAATGTGAGTAGTAGAATGTTTTTAGTCTTTCGAAGATAGTCCATGCTTCTGAAAATGAAGGTACAGCCGGCGGCTCCTCTTCATCAATATCGACTTCTTCAGCTGTCTCCTTCAACCTTGCATCACAAGCTTTCGATAGTTACTATCCCACACGTTGGGATATTGTCGTCAAATGTGACAAAATTGTTGAAATTCGTCTGTGTATCAAGTCTTAGCCAATCATCTTCAGAAACCTTAACATGTTCTAATTGTCATTATATCTCTCCTTCTCTTTCGAACGTTCTGCGCATTAGAACATACACAAAATATTAAAATATGTCTAAAATATGTATAAAATATAAATTAATACGCAACGTAATTCAAACGATGAATGCGGTAAATTGGTGGATAGAGAAACGGTCGATGCGATCAACTTTTGTATGTTTTATATGAAATTATTTTGGAGTTAGAAGAAATAAACGACACATCCGGGAAAACGATTATTCGAGGATCGATAGATAGAGGTTTCACTGTATTAATATGGCGGCCTCCGTGGTGTAGTGGTCAAGACGCTTGACTCACGCATGGAAGGTTCCGGGTTCGATTCCCGGTGAGAACACAAAAATTAAAATGTGTTTTTTCTCAAGCCTGGGTGCTCTGTGATGTAATTCACCCCTGTAATTAGGCCTCCTGGCCTGTTGTGGTGCAAAAAAAAAAAATGTAAAAAAAATGTAAATATATTTCGGACTTTTTTGTACCACATTGATACTACTTTTATTTGTATTATTTTCAATTTATGTACACTAAGTTCGTAACTATGAAATTCTCTAGACCGCCACACGCGGTAACATTCTGTTAAAATGAATAATATACATATTTTGTTATGTGACGTTCACTTGTGTTACCCGTGTATAATACATTTTAAGCTATTATTGATAGTATACATTACATGGTTAAATCATTATATTTGTGAAGGGAAACCATTCAAAAACTTTATCCATTTTCCTAACTGTTTTAAGTTACACATAAATGATATAAATTGTGTCATTTGGGTGGCATCAAGCTATCTTTTATGATAATATTATACTCGTATATAACTATTAATCATTAACGTTCTGCTTACGTATCCTTATAAATTACATATTTATTACCATGTATGTTACATTCTTGCATTATATAAATACAGGAGTGGAGAATCGTAATCCATACGTTATATCCGGAGCTTACCGTGGCATTGTTACTGAATAATTTAATCAATTGAAGATTTTGATTATGATAATTATTTGTATTAAAAAAAATGTTTTAGTTGGTGTTTCAATATTTAAATAAAGAAATATTAAAATTTTGGGGCCATTTTTTTTTACTAATACTATAGAGAATAATAGAATAATAAGATAGACAAAATTGCAAAAAGGGCGGACATCTTTTACTTTTAAAACATTTCATTTTCTCGAAACTAGCAGGAATCGATATTAATTTTCTATATGTACACACATAAATATATTTTTTAGTTTGCTACATTCAAGTCGATATGTTATAGTGTCGGGGACAGTTTTGTAGACTAGATAGTATACTTCCAATTATTATAAAATCCAAAATCTAAAAAAATTGAGATATTTATTGAAACTTATTCAGAATACAATATTTTACAATAATTATAACATTGTCAGTTAAAAATACGACTTTATTTGTAAGAACTTGACTTTTAAATTATCGGGTTTGTTGCAAACATGGCAACCTCTACTTGAGTATTGTAAAGTTGGAATGTATAAAATTAAATGAATTATTTCACTACTGTTTCTTGACATAATCTTGCTTATGTCATCACTGGTTAAGTATAAAATATTTACTGATTGTAATAAAAATTTGAAGTTAAAAAAATAGTTGAAGTTAAGTATTGTATCAGTTTTTTGTGATTTGCTCGAAATAAAGGAAGATGGATTTTGCCGGGTTCGCAAATAGTACCCTCATATGTACATACATAATAATTATATATTGAGGGGACTTTAAATGTTTGCTTACGTTATAGTAGATCTCCGCCCATGTTTCAATTGGCTCGCCTTGATTGTTGTTGCAGTTTCGACGGAGAATATTGTCCCGTGTACCAACTACCAACTTATACATATTATGTACGTCAAAGTATGTTTGCGTATCAACTTAGAAACGTACAAAACTGCGGCATGCGCATTATACCGAATACCAACCCGCGTACTGACCAACGTCAACGGTAACTTTGTACAAAAAAATCCCCAAAATGCCACGTTATTGTTGGCAGTGGATGAATTTTTTCAAAAATAATGTTTTACTCCAAAAAAATTAACAGACAGAAGAATTAAAGAAAAATTTACAATAAAACATTGGCACATTGGTAAATGTTACGCAGTGTGCGTGTGATCACTTGAAACAGGCAATGACCCGTATATGCCATTTTTCCATCTCAAGAATGTCGTTTGCGATATCTAAATTATTATTTATTTTGACAGATAGGTAGATATTTGAACAGAGATTAACATCCAGTTCGAGAAGGGAAAATGTAAGTTTAATCATTTACAAGGCTTGTGACCTGTCATTGTGTAATTTAAGTGATTACGTTACTCACCACATTGCTTTTGTTCAATCATCCATATCTCTTATTTTATATTAAAACCAGCATTTTTTTAAAATTAAAAAACCTTAATGCAATAAACAATGCGTAGTTTTGAATAAACAAAAAAAGTATACAGCGCAAAAAGAGTTGCGCTCTTGTGTTGGGCAAGCGATATTTTTAATATTTTAAATTTTTGTGGTTGTTTATTAAATTGGACTAAAGATATATTCAATGGATAAAATGCATTTTTATTCGTTGGAAAATGCCTTAATATGCTAAAAAGTCTTTAGATTTTCCTAAAAATAAATTATTTAAGTAGAATCAAATAAGCGTTTGATTTTATATTAAGGTTCTTTAAATATGTAGTTTGTTTAATTAAATAAACATATTTATGTTTTTTTTTAAATACGTGGAATTGATTAATTATTAATCCGTTTATATTATTTATTAATAATTCTTGAAGGAATTCTATTGTTATTATATGATAACTTTTTATGAAAAAGAATATTATTCACAAAAAATTATATAAATTTCTCAAAAACGTCTCTTTTCGAAACTCTTAGTATGAAAATGTCGGTTTCGTTAAATTGTCGACCCTTTATGTATGCGTGATGTAATACCCAGTCATAATTATTTTTCGTGTAGTACATTATGTAGGCAAATCAGAATTTTAACGATCCCCAAGCGAGTTGAGTTAAAACAGTGTGTCAGCGTGAGCTGAACCGTAATGTAATCCAATCTCAGGTATATCAATATCCCGATGAATATCTTAATTCGTCACTTCGCATTTGTTTAATAAATAGTAACAACTGGTTCAACTTGGTGTTTTCGTCAGTGATGTTATAATAACTGCTTAGCTAGTGTCAGGATCTGGACGGATAATCCGATGTGCCTTGTTAAAGAACTTTTCCACAGTTGCTTTAAGAAGAGGATACTACAGAATTTTTTTTTGGGAGAAGCCGGACTATTGGCAGACATTAACGGACCTCCCGTTTCACTTCTTCAGTGTTCGGCATTTTGTATCCTTTTGTTTATTTCAACGATAAGGAAGTTTAAAAAAAAAATATTCGATAAACTATTAAACTAAGCCGATTTTTTAAAAAGGAATCGTTTAAATACCAACAGTAATAATGATAAAATTCCCTTTTATCCATAATTTACCTGTAAAGTTTTCAAAAAGAATTTGTATTTTTTTTATGTAGCGTATTATCAGCTCTATGATTTTTTAAAGTTTCGTATTTTTTTTATTATTCCGCGTGTGATGTTTCAAGTTCTCTTCACCTTCCCCTCGGTGTATTCTGCTATTTGATCAGTTGACTCTATCACAACTAGCTTAGCATTGGTCAATTCGGAAGAACTAGTGACGTCGTTCAAAGTAGTTCGTTTTTATTAAAATATTTTTTATTAACATTTTTTTCATACATTTTTAAGAAACTTCGCCGTACAATTTAATGTTCTAATTTTTACCGCGCTTAAGAATTAATTTATTATCATGCATGGTAGTACCTCACATGATAAATCCTTATGAATTATAACTGTTACGATATCTCCTTAGGCCCGTATTTCATTGGGAAGTTAACATTTATCTTCAGTTTTATCCACTAAGTTAAATTAAGTTTTCCGTATGAAAAGTATAATACGTATAAAAAAAATCTGAACATATTCAGTTATAGGTTACCGACGAAGATGTCTTAAATTTTCATACAAATATACACATTTTCGTACATAAATATCGATTTTACTTTATACCGTCTTGATATATACCGATGAAGATAGCGTTCATAATCGCGGCACGGGTCCCCTTTCAGACTTCTACATCGCACATATAGCTGCATTCGTTCTAAGTTATAATCAGCAAACGAGGAACATCTCGGACTGTCTCATCACATAGGCAGCTATTAGTTTTTGAGAACTTTTTTAAAAATTTGTTCATCATCATTATGATAAAACATGTACATTAATACTAACTTAATAATCTGACCTGAATTTGAAAAAAAAACATAAATTTATAAATATGTACGGCCGGAAGGATCAGCAATAAAGACGCAAATATCCAGTACCTGACAGTAAATAAAGTACATCGGGCTTAAGAAAGAGACTGCCGACTATTAAACTAGTTCATGTGTGCATATTTTTGTTTATTTACATTAAATAAAAATATTTAAAAAATGTACAGAAGCCGGCATTAAATACAGGACATCGGGCTTAAGAATGATACTGCCGGCCTAATCGGCTTTGTAGAGCGCCGTCTCTGTCGCAAGAGTCCGGTATCTGTTTGAATGACAAAAACGACGCTCTACATAGCCGATTAGGCCGGCAGTATCTTTCGCCCGATGTCCTGTTTTTAACCAGCTACTGTACATTAAAAAATATATATATATAATGTAAATAAAAAAATATGCACACATGAACTAGTTTAATAATTTTTTATATATACATTTTCGAGTAGCCACTCACTTATTTTGCTGTCGTTACTTTGAGTAATTTAAGTTCTTAAGTTTTTTTGGCAATACATTAAAAATGCCAGGTACTAAATAATTAAGAGTTCTACTATCATTGTTTTTACGTAATTTTGGTACTATTAAGCCATCATTATACGTGAAGCGTATATTATTATGGTAATTTTTGAGAAGAATTTTAAAATTATTACTATTAAATTGTTCTAAAACCATGCAAAGCCACAGTTATCCTTCAACTAGCAGTGTTTTATACAGAAGCATTTCTCTGTCTGTAAATCTCTGCTGGAACAATTTTCTTTACTAGAGTACTGTAGACCCTGCCTCATTTTAATATGGGTTTTATTTGAACGTCAAAAATAAATCATTTTTAGAGGGCGTTTAGGCATAAGTAAAAATAACCTATAAAATAATCCAATCGATCACAAAATTAGAATATTTGACAATTCCATTTAAAATTATGGTTAATATGAATACCCAAATACTTATACTCCCGTGCATGCGCTATAAATTCGCAATTACATGGATTAGAGATACCATCATGTAAGCGATTTGTGCAATAATATTAGGCAGAACATTTTTTTTTTGCATGAAGAGATTTTTTGTACAGGCGTTTAGTTTTTTTTTTTAACATTTATAATAAGCCCGTAGTCATGCGCCCACTTTAACAATTTAATAAAATTATTTTGCAGTATCTTTTTAGATTCTAAGAAGTTTTTATTGAAAATGATCATTGGCACATCTCATTGGCATATACATTGGCATATACAATTGAAGACCCAAAATAGGTCCTTGGGCCACACCTGATAGACATTCCCTTGCTGAACTTTGCTAAATTTAAAGCGGTGAAGATAACTAATAAAACCACTTTGGCCGGTGAGGATTTGGGTCCGTTCGTAGCCAGCGTTTTCCTGAAATCAACGGCAAGATTGGAAAAAAATAATTAAGTTACCTGTCCAGTAAATCCACTTAAACGGTCGATCCAGAGCTCCAGGTTTCTTCATCTTGTTTTCTTTTTGGCAAAATCGGGAGCTGTTTTCTTCAGGGTATTTTAGCAAGCCTTTTCATCTGCTTTTTCATTGCCTTGAATTCCGCAGTACCCTCTTATCCGCCCTATATACACATTCTGTGATCTGAATTTTAGTTTATCCGTCACAATAGGTTGACCGAATTTCGATCAGCTATTGCTTAGACCCCTGATTTACAGTAAAAATAGTTTTTTTGTTTGCATTTGTTTGGCGGTTTCTTTAAGACATAAAATACAGCCTTTCTGCAAATAATCTCGCATGAAACACTGAGTAGAAATCATCAAATTTCAAAATATGTAGTAGAATAGGGGGAAGGGCTTTTAAGGCTGTATTTGCAAAGCCTCAACCTCGTGGTGCAGTAGTAAACGCGTTTGCCTACCATGCAAGAGGTCTCAGGTTCGAGTCCCAGCACGGTTGACTTGAAATATTTATTTATAAGGTGTTTTTACTCTATAATATTTGATAGTCCCTGGACTGGCCCCTGAAGCTTAAGACTGGTCATCTTAACTTCATGTAACAAAAAATGATCAAGATAAGCTGCGATTGGTGTACCAATGCAGCGCCCTATGCACCATTAGGTGCGTAAAGGGGAATAATGATGATTTGCAAAGAGCCTGACTCTTTTTGGCTGAGTCTGACCTGAACCGGTGGTAAATATTTTTGTTTGTTTAAATATCTTATAATAATATTTATGTCTTGATTTTGTAATTGAATTATTTCATAATTTTCTTCAAGTATTTTTACTAAATTACTTGTAGAAAATTAATTCAAAATGGTACAGAAGAAAGATAATCGAATACAGCGGTTGTATATTGAAGCTTTCGCAGAGAAATGAAACATTGAAACATAATTTGTCATCTTTCAGTTAGTACAAAGTTATAAGTTCAGTGTTGCTACAGTGCGAATGGATAATGATTATAATCGACCCAGGATATGGAGGTTGGAAGCGTGTGGGTGGTGGCTGTGAAGCTAACAATCTTATTCCCCACTTCAGAACCTGAGACAGACCGGTCTCGGCAGTCTTGGCACACTTACTGCGCACGTTTATGGAAACAGATCAAGCGCACCATTATTGGCGCTCAATACAATAACCAATAACGCAATGCGTATTATTCCATAACATTTGATGATCTTATAGATATAGTCGGGGTCTACGTTCGAGGCGCACGTAAGAAATGCGGTTATGTGTTGTGACGCTGTCCCTTTGAGTTTTGATAAAAATGAGCTGGTTCATATTCACGAATAGATTATATTCAATTCTTGAATATCAAGCCGTCAATCTTTATCAAAATTCAACCGGGCAGCGTCTTGTATCATCAAACACATAATTACTTTTCATTTACTTATGTATTTTATTTTATTTGCGATTTTTACAGCTATTACATAAACAAAATAAGTAGAAAAATATTAACAATACTAAAGTCAATTTAAAAAATCCACTGTAAATCTAATAACACATAATATATAAAAAAAGAGTTTTCGTAATTGTATGTGTGTGACGTTTGTATTCATGTGTATGTGAATGTGTGTGTGCGTAAATGAATGAGGGAGAGGGTACATGTGCGTGTGGGAATGAATGAGGGAGAGGGTGCGTGTGTGTGAATTTAAATGTCATGTTAAACAGTTAGATTTGTTCCGTATCTATTATATTTTAAAATACTTATCATCTTCCAGTCTTTCTCTTTTCAGATGTTTTTTAACTCTTAAAACTCAATGTTCATATATGTTAATATAAGAAATCATGCTGCGAGAATGGGTCGCTTTTTTGGTATGAACGTACTGCGAAGAGTTTTTGTAAATATTGCGATGGGTAACGTAATAAGCGAGTATAATATTATTTTCTGATCAAATCAGAACAATGCGGACATAAAAAATTCAGTCATAAAGATGATGTAGGTTTATATAGCGAAAGATCCATTAAAATTACCGAGTTCCCTCGTTTTCTTGTTTTGTTTCCTTCCAAATGTAATTTGAATGCCATATCCTTTTCGTATATTTTTTTCGTCCACTATAATCACCATTACATTTTTTTGTCATTTTTTATGGGCAGTTTAAAACATTGTTTTTACCATTTCAATAAAATTCTCGTGGAAGTCAATAATTTAACATTGCGATTATCGCTCTTTTTATTTGGCATATAATTCTCCTACACGACATGTTTCTAAGCACGTCATACTCATCTTTCAATTTTATCGACGTCCCATTCTTCCTGCTGAGAATGGCCCATTATACTATTTTCTTATAGATAACTACTGTCTTTACAACTCTGCAGACAAAATGTCTCGTACATTGTTTTAAACGCGTATAATAACATTTTATCTACGATTGGTTTACAGGGAAAAATACTTTTCTATACATCGTGTTTTTGTTTAATTATAACGATTTTTAACAAATGTAAAAGAATTGCCGGGAATTTGATTTCCGTGTACACTCCGTATTTATTTAAAACGGCTGTACTTGGGGGAGATTTATTTCTACAATTAATAAATAAAAAAAATACAACAATTTTTATGCATAATTTCTTAACATTTGAAATTTAACTTAATACTAAAATATATATTATTGTGAATGAATTTTACAGTAAAACATTTGTATCATTCATACATACGTGTGTTTAGGTTCGTTAGTACATTTTAAATATTTTCTATAAATATTTACAATGTTAGTAATATTTATTATTAATATTTATTTTTACATTTCATCTATGAAGGTACTGGATATTAGACATTTTTTAAAAAGAGTCATCGACACATTTCTGGTCATGTGGCTACAAGAGGAGATCCCAGTTACAGCAGAATGCTCTTAGGAGGTTTTCCTATAATTTGAATTATTTTATACAAAAAACACGTACTACTTTTGCTCAGAGAAATTTCTCTTTCGTGGCCCCAAGAGTGTTCAATATCCTGGATGAACATTTTGAGTTCTCCAAAACGAAGGACATTTTTAAAAGTGTACAAGTTTGAAATTTGTCTAAGGAAAGATACCATTGCAGGAGACTGCAGCGAAACATTGCGTATATTTATATATAGTACTATCAAGCGTGTTGTCCAAATGTCTATTAAAATTTATATTTATGTAATAATTTTTATTTGTAATATTCTTTAATAATATGCATACTTCCACTTTATATTATGTTGTATCCCAACTCAACACACGGCTCTTGGCCTCATGGATTTAGGAATACGTTTTTTTTGTAATATGTATCTTTATATGAATAAATAGCAAAGATAAATGTATTCTTTTTAAGGTATATTTACATAAGTTTTTTTTTGAGATCAGTGTTATACAAGTTTTTTTCGAAAAATTAAGTCGCAAAAGCCCAACAAATCAAAAAAATTCAGTCGCAAAAGCCCAACAAATTAAAACATTTAAGTTTGTAAGTGAAAATTCTTGATGGAAGCTCATTGTAATTTATTATATAAATAAAAGACAATTAGATATTTTAAAAATAAAATACTTAAACTCGTTAAAATAGCATTATCATAACTCATTAAGATAAACGTAACTTTATTTAATTTACTTTCATATAATTTTGAATTATCTATCCTTACCTCTGTTTTGTATAAATACATTGAACTCCTTAATAAAGATACCAGTCTCGAAGATGTCGCGAAAGCGATGAAACCGGTCACTGGATTTTCTAAATTTGTGGATTAAAGTATCACTCGTCTTTTATTTATATAATAAACCCAACAAATTGCTTAATGATTGGAGTATTATTTATAGGGAGCCGATTCATGAATGTCGAGTACGAGTAACAATATCAACATGTAGAAACCATCCCCCCGAATGTTTATTGGGGGCGTACAAACTTTCGCACTTAAACGTCATCAAACGATCGTTTCCGATTTGATCTTTCGGATCCTCCGTCGGAAATATGATAATATCATGAAGATGAATCGGTGAAATCACAAAGCGCCCCATTTTCCTTTCTCTTGTTTTCCTTTGTTATTTTTCCGTTCCTATCATTATTTTTTGTTCAGACCTATGGAAAGAGACTCAAGAAATGTGACACCGACCTAAAAATATTCGCAAAGCCTGATTGTAGATGAATTTTGTGATTTCTCTTTTGTCATATTTATTTGAATATTTACAGATATTGTTTTACAACCATTCCTTGTTTATATAACCCCAAATAATTCTGGCTCGTTGGCTTTTGTATTTATTTATATACAAGATTACGAACATTTACTACGCAAACATCAAGAACAAGTAGTGTTTATTCTTTCCATTATAAATTTTTATCTTTGATTGACAATGTAGACAGAAACATGTCTACATAATTAATACAAATTATATACGAAAGCTTTAGAAGGAAAATTGTAAGATGTGATTAGATTTTAGTGACTTATGACTAATTTTAATGCTAATTAATTTATGAAAAACTGGTTACGCTAATGGTTTTTTGTTGTATATTTAAAATTTACTTTGATTTTAATTTTATTTTATTGATTACAAAAAGTTGGACATACTCAAAATATTATTCATAATGTACTATTATTATAAGTTCCTAACGTAGACAATATTTATTTAAAAAAAATTACCAAAGATTCCAATAAAAAAATAACACTAGTGCATCTTTAAGGTTCCTAAATAACTTCAAATTACCAAAATGTTAATATAAACAATTGCAGAAAAATTATATATATTAAGGTATAAAAAGCTCAAATATACTTCGTACGGAAATTAAGGAAATAAAATATGTAAATAAGCTAAAAATAAAATTAAGGCACGCTTTAAAAAAAGCAACTAGGTCAAGGACAATTGAAAAATGTTGATATTTCGTATGTATTTTTATTATATAAATTCTAATTATACTCGTATTAATGATAATTCAGTGTAAGTCCATCCCAAAACACAAGAGCTTGTCTCGTTTTCGGAGAGGAACAGCATTAAAAACAAAAACATAATAATATACTAAAATATGTATTGATACTGGAACTGTAACAACTGTACCTTACTTGTATTTTGTATTATATTTTGTAGTATTATTTTTTATACAGTTTACAAATAAATAGATAATATAAAACATATTTTAACTTACTGCTTTTAGACAGTGTTTATAAATAATATTATATCGTTCGCTATAGTCAGATTGGTCATTCGACATTTTGATGCTTTGATCACAATGTAACGCCTCCATTATCTCACGTATGAATAAAAATAATAACCAATTTTGTTTCACTCTGGTTTGTTTACCTTTTCGCCTGCCCCTGCGCACGGTCACGTGACAAAATATGTATTTAGCATTAATGACATTATTTATGCAATAATTGATATACCATGAAAGAATGTGTCGTTGACGATGCTTCAACAATAATTGTACACTGTGCATACGTTGTGTTGACAAATCTCATGCGAATTATTCACACAAGGTAGTCGAGGTTCGTTACCCGTCGATTGATTTAGGCCGTTATTGGTAGTGATGCGCGTAGTCAAACAATTCATCCAGTCATGATATTCGATTGACGACTGATAATAATGTTTAAGTACAAAAAGCGCCTTCCTAAGCCACTGTAAAAAAATATTATGTGCCCTTAGAACCCTAACCTCCCCTCATTATTATTTTTCATTCCTTCTCTTTCCTGGATCCTCTTCCTGTCTCCTTCCAAACTCATTATCCAATACCGTAAATCCTCATCATTTAATAAGTATAACTAAAATCTAGTAGTTTCATTACTTTAGTTTATACACGCAAGTTGAAATATTTCAGTTCTGTCCACTAAAAAACATCTTTTACTCTAAATTATGCGTATTTTTCAATATAAATTTCAATATTTCTTTTTAAAGTACAAATTTTGAACACCTCTTTTGGCCAGTCCGTTTTTTGGTTGGCTGGAATATATTTCTTTTCAGCAATAATTCCACCAATGTACTTATATTTTCTTCTTGAAGATTTAAATAAATGAATTGTGTGACCCAAAATAATCGGTTATATTTGCGTAAGAAAAGTTACGAGATCTTTCAGAATCATTCAGGAGGCCGTATTGAGTAGGTGAGCTTTTTTTTCAGGAATCTTATGTTTATCCCTTCCAGGATCTTTATTTTGATATTTTTTACAGTTTTGTTTTGTTGTTTACCGGTTATGAGTTATGACTTGTACCTTACTCAATGAGTATTTTTTAATAAATTTGTAATTTCATTCTTTAAATGTATTTTCCCAAATTGTTAGACTGTCTTCGGTGTAAAATTCGTAAATAATTATGATGTAAAATGGGAATTAGTCAATTATTTATTTATGTAAGTTTAGCATAGCACTGACCCCCACCACTAAGAATAAGAATATTTTTAGCCAATTACGAGAATAATCTAATAATGCATTTAGAAAATTTTACCGATTGCTTTTTTGTACCATTGGTTTTTTAATATATGAGCCGTGAATTATTTAACGATTAATTAATTAATTTATTTATTATTATATTACATACACAAAATTATAATTTATGTAAAGTTTCTTTGACTGTCTAACTAGGGTTATTTACCCCGTTCTAAGACAGTCAAAAAAATATTAAAACAGTAATCAATTAATAGAAACAGTTTTAAAGATACACGACAAAGTGAAAAACAAAGTAAAAAATGGAGTAAAAACATGGTAAAAAATGTAGTAAAAACATAGTAAAATGTAATAAAATCATAGTAAAAACATAGTAAAAATGTAGTAAAAACATAATAAAAATGTAGTAAAAATATACTTAAAATGTAGTGAAAAAACGTAGCAAAAAAATTGATAAAAACAAAGTAATAATGCAGTGAAAACATAGTAAAAACCATGAAAATATATAAATATGTCTATAAAAATATTTTGAAACTCAGTAAAATGCGAAATAAAAACAGAATACATAGTAAAAAACATATTTAAAGTCATAATACAAAAATGAATGTGTGTTGTATAGCAAAAAGCATATTTAAAGAAAGAAAAAGAAAACATAGCAAAATACCGAGTAGAGAGAGAGAGAGAAAAAAAAAACAGCATATTAAAAAATAAAGTAAAAGATGTAATAAATTATTTTTTTTAATAAATGCGGAAAAAGTCATGAGGATCTTAAAAATTAAATCAGTAAAAAACTAAAAATTTATATTAACAATTTAAATTAAAACATTTGTTGGCCATCTAACCCTAAGACTCCCTGCGACCAATTTCTCCAAGGAAAGTAGTCGGCAACCTCTTTAGCTTGTGGTTTTTGCAACATTTCCATGACTCTGGCACTATACTATATAGCTTTTGTCATATGTAGGAGTATTGTCTCTGTGCTAAGGAAGTTCTAACCATTTGTCGAGAAATCAGATCGTTACTGGAACTCCGAGTCTCATATTGATAGGCAACTGATGGATGTATATCTCTGTTAATGTGAGTGCTTACTGCTCTCAGTAAATATTGCTGTCTAATATCAAGCACTTCAAACTCCTTAAATAAAGAATCACTCTGATATCTAAAAGGCTTTTTTAGAATGGTTCTTATCAATGACTTCTGTGCTTTTGCTGCTGGGTCCAACTCTGTCTTGGTACAGCTACCCCAAGCAATTACACCGTACGTCATTATAGAGTTTGCCAGTGCAAAGTAGAAGGATTTCAAGTCTCTGGGTCTAAGTATATTCCTTAACAATATCAAAATAATATATTAAAAATATGTTTCAGTCTACATACTGTTTTACGTTCGTGATAGTTATTTTAGAGTATTTCACTCATTACGATTTGGAGTTCTGCAAAATTAACACCATCTCTTTTTGTAAATCAAAGACCAATTTATAAACGATGACTTCTACCAGTATACATAACGTAATAATTCGGTTATGAAAATAACCGAATGATTCGATAATCATTAGGTACCAGTTATACGCATTACTAGTTATTGTCCTATACCTCTATCTCTGGTTTGAGGTTGTGGGTAGCCGGACGCTTGCGGACTGCAAATGTACACAAATCAGAGCTTGCCCGAGTAATGTCCGCATTCTCAATCCATAAGTACATTGTATTTTTTTTTTGCTATCGTTCTTGCGAACATTATCTTGCATCTGCATGGGAGACAATTTCTAAAATATAGTCTCTAAGTGAAATAAAATAGCTAATTACTATAACCTGTACAAAATATGCATATAAAATCCACCGATAACCGTAGATAAATAAATTATTTGTGGTATCTTATACGTCTTTTGTTTTAATTTATTGTTCAATGAACTCTTAACTGAATTAAATACATTATGTATAATTCAGTTCTATAGAACAAGCACTGCCATAAATCAATGCGATTTTCACAGAAATGGCGCTATGTAAATATCCTTTATAATAATAAAATAGGAATCGATCGAATTGCGTACGAATATTCTGCTATACCATAGCACTTTGTTTGTAAAGCTTATTTTTAGTGCATGAGTAAAGTAGACTATTATCAATTTGAAATCAAATTAGGTATTATGTAAATATGGAAAATTTGGCATTTTCTGATGAAAAAAATTTTACGGTTCAGCAATATGTAAACAAACAAAATGATCGTGTATGGTCACAGAGAAAATTAAAAGACAATTTAGACCAGCGAATTGCTCTGCAAAAGCAAGCGCCTGCATCAGTGATGGTTTAGGCCGCGGTAACTGCCACATGACGCTCACCACTCGTTTTCATTGAACAGGGCGTAAAGGTCAATCAGCAAATCTACCGTGAAAAGATTTTAAATGATGCGTTGTTACCTTAGGCACGTTAAAAATTCGGTAGAAACCATTGGAAGTTTTAACAAGACTCGGCACCATCCCATAAAGCCCGCGAAACCCAACGTTTTTCACAAGAAAAAGTTCCCAGCTTCATTTCATCACAACAATGGCCTCCATATTCCCCGAACTTGATGGACTTTTCCATATAGTCTATTCTAGAGGCCGAAGTATCCGCTAAAAAACATGAGACGGTCGATGCCTTAAAGATTGTTCTTCGCCGAGAATGGGACGAAATACCATCAGCCTACATGCGTGCAGCGTGTGAAGCCTTCTTGGACAGACGCGATGCTTTTATCCGCGCTAAAGGTAGCTACAACTAACAATAACTTTTTTTTTAATTGAAATGTTTTTACGATATACTGAAGTTTTTAAATTAAAAAAATCAAAATTGAAAAAAATTACAGAATTTTTAATTGGTAACTTCGAGTGCCGACCCCTGTATAAACATATAAGGTCAAGTTATGTCTCGTCTGGGGTGGTATTCCGAACGCGTTTACAGCGCGCTATAATCCGTATTTAGTATGTAGAAACGCGCTATACCGCGCTATAATTTCGTTTGGAATACTAGCCCTGGTTAGTGTAGTTGTTATCGTGTGCTTTAAAGTTGATTTTAAATCTGTCTAATGTAATTTTTCAAGTAGTAAGGTAAGTCATTGTAGTTATATTGTTTAGTTAGCTATTATTTTAAATTTTGTTTAAATTATGTAGGAATCACGTTGAAATAATACGCACGTATGAAATTTTTTCCTCAATTAAAAAAAAAAACAAAAAAACTTAAACTGGCTCTTCCATTAAGTTGCTACATGTGGTTTGGTAACCTTTTCCTTTCCAGCATCGATATGTTAAAAAATGTGAGTTTTAAAATATTTTTTTTTCAATTTGCGTAATTGAAATAAATTATTTATTCATTATGATAAGTTGTTTACTAAATAAATCAATGCAATTATTACTTTTCTTCGATATTTTTTTATTATTTGAAAGTAATTATACCTACCACCTACATACATGCTTTCTCAGATATTATGTGAGGCACACGTGAGTTTTCACTTAATGCTTTTTATTCTCAACTGAGAATGGTTGTCTTTCCATTCTTAAATTTACTTAAATACGAAATGTGTTATCCTGGATTAACAGCCGAAGCGTGAGACTGTTGCTAATCGCCTTCTTTATTTAATTAAAGATCCGGTTAACGTTGAACGCGCCGACATTCCAACGCTGAAAATGAAAATTATTCATAAAAAAATATTGCTATGGTACTAAATTTTTAATTGGGAAATTATTTGTAAAAACTTGTATTTTCTTACTGACGAAAACTTTTTTGAAGATTCATGGTTTATTCAAATATTACAACTTTCAGGTAATTTTTAACTATTCAAAAATGACTGGTTAAAAATGGAAATCAAGTTGTTGGCATTACATTATCCTATCATTTATATTTCAGCTAGTATTATGTATTTATTTCTTTAGTTGGTTACATTACATGCTAGCATCTATATAAGCTTAAATATACACTATATTTTATAAATTATCAGTTCTTTTTTAGTAAAACCTAAATTTTTCTTAGACACGAATTATTGAATGGATTATCAATCCATTGGAATCTATTTGTTCGTGT